>JAHZMT010005112.1:0-51265 GCA_027743785.1 Sinhomidia bicolor
GCTGCTGCTTTAATGTTTATAAGCAGAGTGTGAGTCCGACGGACGACGATCAGACAGTATCGGAATATAAGAGGGCATTGATTGTAAATTTTACGCATGCATGCATCGTTCTCTTTGAATTATCCACAAATAATAACATTAAAAGAGATTATTGTGGGTTGTGAGGAATATATGATATTATTTAGTTTTTAATAGCTACGGTTTATAATAATAAAAGACTTCAAAATTTTAGCACAAATGCTTTCACACGTACATTTACACATTATTAGACATTACATACATTTACATTATGATTACGTAGCGTGTTTTCTTCTGGTACAAATACACGCAGTAAAAATATTATGCTATTTTTAAAACATGATTTAAACCTATACATAGGTAATTACTTTTTTGTTTAAACTTAGTTTATTCTGAAGAAGGCCGCAAATGTAGTAGTCGAAAGGTAGCCAAAAACAAACTAGTCTCCTCGAGTTTATCTACTCCTCAAGTCCTCAATCTTCTCACTGTATTGACTGTATTGATACATTTAACTAAAATGTTATAACTAGGCTTTTTAAGGGGAAATAAAACTATTAAGTCATAAACGTGCTTTGCAAGTCAGAAAATTTCTTAATAGAGAGACGACGTAAAATATTTACTAGCTTTAAACGTAAAGCTTTAAAGTTTTTCCCTAAGAGTATAGTATTATGTACATGATCATAGGTTTTTCCTTCTTTCCTCAATTTTAGTCCAAAATCCCGTAAATTTTGCTTGTACTTATTTTCTCGTGAAGACTGAAATGAAAAAAAATAACAGATTTGATTTACGTATATTTTAAATAGTTTGTAGTTTCTTAGTTTTTTTGTTTTATAAAAAAATTTCAACTTATTTCAAAACACCGATAATATGAATATGTAACGATAGTATGAGGATGATGATTTTTTTCACATTACTATAAAAACTGGATGCACAAACCAACCGAATAAATTTTCAAGCAGACTTTGTAACTTTCTACTTCGAGACACGGCAGACGAATCAGGCGAGTTTCAGTTTTATAGAAACTATTATTGAATTTTAACCTAAAAATGGATGAACATTTATACTAATTCTTTATTTTCATATCGAAAGAAGCAAATCTGGCTGGAGTGTGGTTGACAAAGAGTATCTGTCACGGGCACGCCAGTTAGACCTGCGGAATGGCAGCAACAGATTGAAAATATGTTTACAAATATATTTGAAAACACATAAATTATATTTAATTGTTAGTTCTTGTCTGATGATCTGACACAAGTACCTAATCCATGAAATAATAATAACTGACAAGATTCTCTCAATACCCCTATTCACATTCATGCATCGCATTTTCAATGCAAAGTACCTACTCAATGATGTACCTACCCATTTGAAAATATTTCAATACAGGACTTTTCACAAAGCAACCGTTTTGTGATCATCATTTTTGTTATTAATTCTGGACGTAGTGGTTGTATCTATTTTTGTAGTTTGCAATGCAATGATTACGAGTGATTGAATGATTAATTTCAAAGTGTAAATTTCATTCTGTGATTCTTTCTTCTCTCTGTCTCGGTATTTTATATCCGCAACGCCGCATACATTAAATGCATTTTTACTTACTGCCAACTACCAATATGCCGATAAAAAAACCATCCGCATCCCCTACACTTAAAAACAAACTGTATTATACAATAGTTGTTCAATAAGTTTGTTGTGCAAGTAAATATGTATGTATATACAAGCCTGCCGCCGCGTCATAATAATAGGCACAGTATCGGTTGTCTTGTTCTTGTTTCATTTCTAATGAATCTGAGAACTCTTTTGTTGCATTATTGGCTATTGTCTAGAAGAAGAAATTATTAGATGCGTGCCTGTTTATTGTCTATGTACTTTAAAGTATTTTATAATATTCTCCTTTATACCAAACTCTCAAACTCCCCTAAAATATAGTCGTATATATGTAACATTATCAGTGATGTTACATCATTGTATAGAAAAGTGTCTTTATGCACATTATATACTCTCATACGCCTATGGCTTATACTATACACTCAGACAGATTGTACATATTATATTTGTTCTATAACGTGTTACCCTATATCATTATGTAAAAATGCTGAAAGTAATATCTGGCTTATATTTTCATGGATTGGCTTGTATTACCTAACACGTCGTCGCTGAAACCGAAATTATAACGTAGCGTTAAAGTCAAATTCAATGACCTTCATTATTTTGAAGTGATATAAAAAGAATTTGAAAAACGAATGAAGTTAAAAATAAAATATCTACTAGTGAAACTTGTACTTTGCACATAATTATCTAATATATATATTTATAGTAATCAATTGTAGAATTTTTAAATCCAAATATGCTGATCCTGGCATATTAATCAAAATAGTGAAGGTCAAATTACATATCGACTTTATTATTGGTGAATTTATTTTTTCGGGATACAATAGCAAAACTTGTTTTCACAAGAAATTGTTTCAATGCATATTATATGTTTCTCTTAAAGCATATCTGGGGAGAAAAGTGCAAACTGGCTACGACTGAGGGTAACGGTTGGTTTGGTTGACCCCGTCAAAAGCTCTCTGAAACTCACACCTGCATACCTCCAAAGTCTCTTTGACTCTCAAAACCCCCGTCCTTACGGGCTACGGACACCGTTGGCGAGTTGTAACCACCAGCTTCTGTATCTTACATTTACCAACTAATATTCTCAAATTGTCCGATTTATTCTCAACTTGCCTAATTCATTTGTGCAACATACTCAATTACGTTTAAGGTGAGGGCTGCTCATTTGAGGGTTTTCACAGAATACCTTCGGGTACCGAATTACTGAATTACCCTTATTTATGTACATACAGATGAACGGAAAAAGTTGATTCAGTCAGTAAGCGCGTTCACAAACCTTAGTACTTACTACTTACTTACTACCTAATAAATACGAAAATTATATAGAGACGATTTTCTAGCTCTAGGTTGAGCTTGTCATTTAAAAGACACGATAGGTAAGCATTTTCTAATTCTGTATGCTGCTGGCTGGTTTGCTTGATACTGCTTATCATTTTTAGCAAAACTATTTTATATGAGTGTGCATTGTGCATTAGTTGCTTAAATTTTTTGTACATTACATATTATGGAAGACAGAGTATAGTATTGTATATTACGTACAATCTACTTTTTTAACTATAAAAAGTATAATGGTATATCTTCAGTCACCACGTTTGACGTTCTTCTACCAATGACTATATCGCTATTCTATGGCATGTTATGTTATTCATGAGGGTTAAGTTGAAATATATCTTTGAGAATTGAAGTGGTGCAATGAATATATTGCTGGTATGTAATAATATTCCTGCCATGCGATTCTTATTATATGGCAATGCTTTACTGACTAGGTTTACTGCACCCTGCTGCACCTTCCATATTATAATATTGACTTGATGCCGGGCCGGGAGTCTCCGTTCTGCCTCTATACTTTGATCCGAGACAAGAGAAGAGACCGGACTCCTCTCTCTCTTTGCAGTTGTGTACTTACTGAAAAAGCAACACCACCAGTAGTAGTGTGAAGTGCAGTGTAACTCGGCTAGCTTGTTGAGGCTCTCCTTTTTAATTTTTTGAATAATTAAAATTTACATTATTGTGCGTGAAGTGGTGATAAACTCAAATTAAATTAATCACAATGGGAGTAAATGTTGAAACCATTAAGCAAGGAGATGGTAAGATTTTTGTAATTTTTTAACTTTTTTTGTCGTTTGTCTTGGTGGTGGTGGTGGGGCAATATTGCATTGCAATACATATTATAAGAAAGAGGGAGCAAGCAAGTCAAGGTCATTGATGTGGATGCGTTAGGTAGTTTAGTTTGGCAATGGCAGATAAATCTAGATAGGGAAAAGCAATAATGATACATTTTCAATAAATTAACGAAAGTTGTGATTGTGTAGTAGAATACCCACGTGGAAATTAATAGATTAATTAAAATTGCAAATTTTGGAGTAGTAGGAATGATGTTTCTTTGAGTGATACAGAAATACAAAGGCCAATGTCTCCTTTCTTTTAATTTACTTTATTTAAAAAGATCTTCATGTGAATCTTTCCAGGGAGCACTTTCCCAAAACCAGGTCAAACCGTAGTTGTCCACTACACCGGAACACTTACTGATGGAAAAAAGTTTGATTCGTCTCGTGACCGTGGTTCACCCTTCAAATTCAAAATTGGAAAGGGGGAGGTAATCCGTGGGTGGGATGAGGGTGTTGCTCAGGTTCGTTAAGGATTAAGTACTAAAACGGAGAAGGACACGGTAAAAAGGAAACTATGTAGTGAAATCATCAAATATACTTTTATATATTTGTTTTGTAGATGAGTATCGGGCAAAGAGCCAGGCTGACATGCAGCCCTGATTATGCATATGGACCTCGTGGATATCCTGGAGTCATTCCACCCAACGCCACTTTAATTTTTGATGTAGAGCTCATCCGTGTAGAATAATTTTTTTGTCAAGTCCATCAAAATACTGTTGTTTAGAGTCCAAGACTTCTCTGCTATAAAATACTGACAGTACACAATACATGATTGAATTTAATAAGATATGTAATTTTAGCAGTATATAGCTATAATTCTTTCGTCTTTCCTCTATTCTTAGGGAAGTTATATGATTTCGTTTGATTACCTACAAAATAAAAATTATAATATATATGTACATTTAAGTGTTTTAAATACGTAATATTATGTAATTGTTTATTACATTTTAATATGCTAATGAGGAGGCATCCTTGATACAAGTAAATGTTTGCTCGTCTGCATACATGTCTAATCAATCAGTTAGTCTTGGAGTTGTTCAAAAGTACAGATGTCGTGTTGTGCGCTTGTCTTTAAAGATTGGTTTTCAAAAGAAAAAAAGTTACGTGTGCAACAGGAACTTAAAATTAAATTAATAGTATGTAGCTAACACAATAAAGTAATAAGTTTTTAAATAATTTGGCAAATAAATGATATCGGCTATTTAGTAATTATTTTGTGATGTTGGTGTTTAGTGACTTAAACTTGAACAGTAACAATGTTTGAATTCAGTAATAAAACCAAAAGTCAAGATTGAAGGTTCTGTCTGATGAATTATTTTCTCTAAAGCGTGTCTTATTTGGGAATGCTGAGCAACTTTCAAGTTGAACTGGCTAATTCACGACAATTGATAATATTATTTTTTTTATTCAAGTCATAATGCACTTCTCAGGTTTAACTTCAAAATTATGATAAAGCAAATGGAAGTAAAGAAAATTTAAAAAAAGCAAACGTAGAATATCATGGATTCCATTTTTAACACGACGTATTCTTTTCCTTTATTTCCAGTCATACCTGAGCTGCAAAAGCTGTCATGTTTATACAATTTCTTATAGAACATTTAACAATTCAAAAATACGACGTGCAAGTAGAAAATATAATGTGAAAAGTGAAAAACAAAATTAGAAAACCTGTAATAGGTATCTACAATAGATACAAATACAGCAACAGCCATACCCGATGACCTGCAACGTATACTCTTTCACTATTCAAAAATATGGACTATTACAATTAAACCAATCGTTAGTTACTTCCGAACAAAATACATACAAAGTGAAAATATCTAACTCGATAACATAAATATTGATAATACTTTATTCTTTCCATTCATCCTTAAGAAAATTAATCCATCGTTTATTATTCTTTCTAACTTAAATCATAGACCAAAATGAATACTGTGAAGAGAATCGAGTGCAAATGACGCCATACAAAAATGCTGAATGATGACTATAAAATAATGATATAAACTTAAAGCATATTACGAAGTTTATCGATAAGTGTGTTGTTTGTTTGACAGAAGTATGAACATTTAAAAATGCACTTATTAACTTACCTATATAAGAATATTCAGATTACAAACAACATAATATTAGCAAATAAAATCACAGCAAATTACATATTACAATTCTGTATTTTTCTTGCAAATGTATTTCAAATACAATAAAAAACCGTCACGTTGCATTATATATCCATGTTACAAGTAAACACTTTGTGTTATTGCACTGTTTTTAGCACGTTAACTACATAGTTTTTTAACTGTATCAAATCAAACTACTTTATTAGCTAGCACATGTACATACTGGCGACTGTATTCAGTATTCGAGAATTGAGTCTTGCTACCTGTATTTAAATAAAAAGCATAAAATAAAAATACTGATAAGTGAGAAGAAAGAGTAAATAAAGTACGAAAACGAGGTATAATCTAACATCCAGTGTAGAGTTCCATTTCAAGTATAAAACATCTTTATACAATATATAAAACATGTTTAATTATGGGCACCTTTAACAAAACAAACATAGCTAATAACCACCTTATTTCTTTCGCATTATCATGCAAACTAGCACATGTATTTTCAAGACTAAAAACTTAATTTTTTTGATTGTTGCGAGTATTCTTTGGAGTGTATTTGTCTATTACCTATTTATATCTAACTATTCATGTTCCCTACTACAATAATTTTCTAAGTTTCTATTGAACTATTTGACGAGAACTTAAGGTGCATTGCCAAATTAACAAATTGCATTGTCCATTTACTACGAACATCTATACGGGTGTAGGGTGTACCTGTACTTTAAGTAGCTATTATATTTACAATTATTATTATATTATTTTTGCACTGTATAAAACGATTAGCATGAAAACGTATTTTTGCATTTTTGCGTCAAACTTGAAATTTCGTCTTTAGTACACCTATTCTAAAAAGTCTAAAAATCCTTCGTCATGCGGATTTGTTGTCGGTTTCCTTCTTATAGAATCTTTCCACCAGCGCATGGAATACACTTCCTGGAACACGTTGGTGCTCCTTGATTAAGTTTTCGATTGCATAAGCAGCCTGAAATGATACGAGTAGATTGACATGAAGCGTTACTTTGAAATTTATTGTATAATGTAAAAGTTTACATGATACAATATATAATCTTGAGACGCTTACCTGTTGAGCAAGCATTTCGGGAGTATTATTAGGATCGTAAGGAATTGGTTTCCCGATATACGATTTCATTTTTACTGGAAAAAACCCATAAATTGGTACAAGAGGTAGATGTGTTTTTGCATACAACCATCTCCAAAACCGAAGGCCCCAACTGAAGGAACGGAATGCTTCCCGAATGTTTTGTGTGAACATTGGAATGATAGGCTAAATTACAATATAAAATGAACTCCAATGGTGAATGGCAAAATGACGACGACTGTTATAAGTTCAAATTATAAAGAGTATTCTTACCACTTTAGCCTCTAAAGCTACTTTTGCAAATCCAACTCTATTTTTCCATAAAAGTTGGTAGCTGCTATTACCAAATTGAGCTTCATATACTCCACCGGGTGCTATTGCAAGACAGTTGCCTTCCTTTAAAATGTTAGCACAACTTTGTACGGTACCGGGAAGAACTTTAAAAGCTTCCATGAGCAGAGACCAGCCTGGAGTAAAATATATATGATTGATATGATGAAAGGCATTCACAGAGTTTAGTTGTGCTAAAGCCTTGAAGTTTGTACAATTTAAAAAAGTCCTTTAGCTACCTGGCATTTTGAACAGAAATCTATCCCCTACACACCTTATCAATCTTCCTTTGAACAAAATACATTTAGAAAGCACGTAATAAAAATCTATTGGTATTGCTCCATGATAATATACAATTAGTGCGGGGCCATTCTCTGGGATATTCTCTAGTCCCACCACTTCATATCCTAAAATGAAGGATAAACGTTCAACATTTTGCAAACATTATATACCAAATCAGCATTTATGCTTTTATTCATTTACCATGCCATATCCATCCCTGAGCGTCCCATAAAGCTGCCAAACTCTTTCTTCCGCCCTCCCAAAAATCTCGTTCGTATGCATCCAATAAACGGTGTCTGAAAATACAACCAAAATTTTGAAAACCAAACTAGTATTTTATTTTGTTTTTAGACCTGCAACGAAGTAAGCAAGTTATTTAGGATGACATTGAATGTACGTACCTGTGCCATTTATAAATATACAGGAACAGAGCACTAAGGTACAATAGGATTAGGATCACTGATGGAAAGATAAACATAGCCAAAATCGGCGTAAACAACCAGCTCAACCATCGTGCGTAGTCTATATCAATGTCAATGTATTCTAAAATTGAAACACAAAAATCATTGTAATATTTTACTCATTACGTGATTTGTAATTTTTCTCCTGCGAAATTAGTCGCTGTTATTATTATACTTACGTAACATCCATAAATACGAAGTGCTGTTGTCGGACGCCTGGAAAGGGTCCAACATGTCTTTATTGACACTGCTGCTGCTACCGTCACCGGCGTAGACGCCATTGATGCTCAATGCTGCTGAGTACATGTACGCGACAAAAAATGGCAATCACGGGTTTCATGCAGTTATGGCGGTGATGATCGTTGCAGGAAATGGAAGACCACGTCGTCACCCAAACCACATGCGTCCCTTTCTACTCAGACAGTTAATTTCTAGAATGAAAATAAACAACTGATTCGTAGTAATACACAGGGATGTGAAATGAACAAAATCTCAGCACCACCTTCAACCTTAATTAAAAACAATTTTAAAAGAAACAATGCGTAGATAACGACAAGGCACATGCAAATGTAAAACGCAACTAGGCAATTCGAATTCCTTCAAACGACTTACATAATTTGAACACATCTATACATATATGCATATATTGTAGTTACAAATCAATCAATCACGATTTTAGAAAAACGATTACCCTTGTACTTTCTTTATGAAAAATCTAAAAAACACTTGAATTGCATGAATTTCAGGTACTGAGGACAGTTTTTACGGAACCAATTTCTATACCACAACAACTCATAGAAAACTAACGCATGTCATTAAATTAAACTGAACTATAAATGTGGACTGTGGACTTGTGTTACTCTATGTAATAACAACATCATTCAATAGGTAGTAAGTAAAGTGGCAATGATGACGAGTCGACGACGCAACATCATAGAAATGTAAATGTGCCAAAAATAGTCAATCAGCAGCCAATTATGTGTTGTAGAGATTCATATATGATTCTTACATAATTGGTAATCCAATGCTAATGCTAATTAATTAAACTTTGATGTTAAAATCTTTTTTGTTTTGGTCTACAGATCAAATACAAATTGCAATGCACAATTTCGTGATCACCACAACATGCCATTACTATTATTGCACGACATGTTAGTAAATCTCCACTCTACTACTTTGGTATATAACTAAAAAGTAATTTCAGATGCAATTGATAATCCTAACGTAAATACTAAATTATTATTAAAATTATCAATCTTATTAAGTATCATTATAAAATTTCAAATTTGCAAATGTGTGCAAAATGTTTTAAAATACCTGCATGAGTTCCACAGGAAAACCTGTATGCCTGTAACCAATCTAGCGTGACATGCCCGTGCCGCACATCATGTGAGATTAGAGGGGTAGTGGTGATGTGATGAGGTACTACTTTGAGCAGTTGGTCATAGTCTCTTTCGATTTTTATGTTTCTTCATAATATTATCCGGTAGAAAGTCGTACAATGGTGTGTTGTTAAAAAAGAAAACTTTGCTGGATGGAACACTAAACTATATGATAATGTGTTATCGAAGTAAAACTGTCAGTCAGTTCTCAGTCTTAGTATAGCTTTACGTTGCAAAACATTCGTGTTGAGCATAACGTGACCCCTACGAATAAGATGAAAACTGGTTCTATCATTCCTTTTAAATTGGCTACGTTTGGACAAACCCCTTTTGTCTGTGTAATCTGTAGTTTTTGTTATACAGCTCATGAAAGAATGATTCTTTACTCTTCAAAAGAAGATTCCTTGGGTTTTTGCAGAAACGCAACCAATAATCACACGTACAACATAACATACCCACTAGTCCCACTACTACTACCCAGATAAAACGAAAGGTAGGTTGGTTGAACAATAGCAGTGCATTATAAAAAATTTGGCAATGGAAATTTTTAGGTCTTGGGGTTCATCCAATCCAGGTATTCATTTTAAAAGAATAACGAATATCTACGTCACGTCACGTCCCATACAAGTAAAAACCAATGTAGCCTATATACTTAAATGGCAAAAAAATCTCCTAATGAACAATGATGAGCTGCTATGCTGAGTAGTTTGATTATGTTATGTATTTTAAATAAGCATTATACAGACCGGAGAGAAGAACAGCTCGGATAATTACGTCTCGGTCTCGCTTCTGTAAACTGAAATTGATGCATCCTACCTAGTAAATGGTCAAAATCTGCTAGCTGTTACTTGGTGCAAAAGTTACGTTTTTGTTATCCTGCCTGTCTCATTCTGATCCATTGTGTTCTGCGGTAGTGATTTCATAGTATATTGCATTACGTAAAAACTTAAGTACATTGTATGCTTGCTTGTATGATTCAACTTTTTTACATACACAGATGATACAAGGCAGCAAAACTGTATAATACATTTCATTATATTAAGATCTCTGAAATTCGGAAAATACAGTGAGCTTTTTTGCAACACGAAAGAGGAAAAGGGTTGTTGTCTTTCTAGTTGACTGGGACTTTTTCGGTAATAAAAAGTACACAAAAAGATGCACAATGCATGCTCAACAACGAAATTGTAGAACAGGTAGAAAAAAACCAGATAGTGAGAGAACGCAGACATAAATGTAGTTTGAGAACTCTTCAGTTCAGTCAAGGTTCAGTCAAACATGACAAAACAGAAAATAGTATGCCTAAAATAATTATTATTTATAAGTTTTCAAGCTGTAAAGTGAAATGCACAAGTATATTGAGTTTTCATACACATTTTATTAAAAATCGTATTCATATGCATACATTTTTATTTTATTTAATCAAAGGACTAGACAGTAGTACACAGGAACACATACGAAACCAAGTCAGACAAGGCAATAATGCTGTGAATAAAGATGGTTATTCCTTGAAATGATTAAAATTCCTGCATGAAATATAAACCAGAGTACATTGTTAATTAATATGTCGACACAATGATTTAATATTGCATTTTTAAAACAAAAATAAACCGTAATGACAAACTGAAAAAAATAAACAATACTTTATTATGTAAATGTCATGAGAGAAATCCAAAAATCTGGAATTACACAACAGTAGCTTTTTCGGAAGGAATGTGTCCACTATCTCCTAGACCCCTGAGAATGACTTCACCCGTGGGTAATATTGTAAAACGAGTCATACTACAATGATCAATCGAAATCCTAAGCCATCCTTCTGGTGGAAACTGTAATGCTCTGAAGAGAAGATAAAATAAATGAAGCATTTATGTACAAATGTACATGTTGTATGATGTTGAAAACAATTTTTTCTCACGCCAGCAAAATTATTTGCAAATTGCAAACATAATAAAGAAAACAGAACAAAGTAAGGGTCAAGGGTAGAGTGTATCACTTTGGTTTGATTACCTGCATGAAAAGTAGCGTATGACATTTCCGTGACAGACGATAATTTCCCATGAGTCTTCTTCTTGACATGACTCTGCTCGATGAAAATATTTTCTAAATCCTGCTTCAATTCGAGATCCTTCCACCAAAATATCCTAATTAAAAAGATAATGTGATCATGGTTAAAGTGTAATTGCTATTATTGCTCCCTCACAACACCGCTAAATACAGTAATGTTAGTGTCAAAGCACAACTAGTAAAAAAGCTACCCTCTGTACCCTTTCTGGTGGATTCCATAATTCTGGTTTGCGGTACGGGGGTTCCGGAATACAAGGAGTTCCCTCGCTCAAAAGTGGATCGTTAATTTCAAGTTTAAGTTTTCGATTGTCACAATCCACATTTTCGAGAATAATTTTTGCTGTCTGAATGGCTCTGGTCATTGCTGAGCTGGTTATGCTTGTAAATTTTAATCCCATGCTACCTAGTTTCTTCCCAGTTAGAGCTGCTTGCTCTTCGCCTAGTTCAGTTAAAGTATGTTTACAATCGTCTTCTCCAGCAGTGTTATATTGGCCATGACGGATGAGAATTATGTTTCGTCTAGCCTTTGGATATTTATCTGTGTTATTATTGGGGTCCTGTGACTGCAAAGTAATGGAAGAACTTTCTTTCTCTCTGGTTTCAGACGTCGCTACCGGCCAAATGTTACCTTGTCCGGGCTCCATTCTTTAAATTACAAATGAGTACTAAAGTAATTTCACATAAACGTAACGTATTGTGGCAAAAATGTAATTACGTTCGGTTGGGTTGTTGGGTACCTGTCCCAATTGAAATTCCATTTTCGGAAGGGGGGATAATCCGATTCAGGTATATGGGGATGTCTCTGAGATGATGCACCACAGCAAACGTTTGAGACACATGAATCTGAACAAGAAGATGACGACGAAGCAGCTTTCACGACCACAGCAGTAGCAGTAATAGAAGCTGCCACGCCGACACCTACTGCGCCAAACTTTCGCAGTGAACGGAACATGTTCAATGTGCGTGATCTCATCTTTATATGTAGTTAGTTTCGTGACAAGTGGTACTGGTAAGCAGGCAATAGGACTAGTTTATTTATTAAATATTTTGCCGTTGCCGTTATCCCAATTCTACCAACAAAGTACAACGGCTCCACAACTCTCACTTTTCAGATCTCGAGTAGCCTTAGGTATTATCCGGCATATAATGTCACTACAAACGTATTGCCACGACGCTAGAAATTGTAAACATGACGATTACAATACAATCAGAATCAGGAGCTGAGTGAGGTTTGAATAATCGCCAATAACAAAGAACTGTACAGTGTCAGTGTAAAGTAAAGTAGTATAGTGTTTCATTCAAAAAGATAGGATAGGACCCAAAAGTTCTTTCACATCTTTTGTCTTATTTAATTACAAATATGACAATCGTGGATTCGTGTTCTGACGAAATCTATTATTTGTCCGATTACAAACTACAAGTTCAATAACCATATTTATAGGTAATTTATATTGTGACAAGATAAGAAAATGAGAAAGCTGTTTGTTTGCAAATACTTGATCGATTATTTATAACACGCACATTCACTTAAAAATTATATCCTGTGTACAAAACTAGGGTAAAAAACATCGAAATACTAAAACTGAAATTAGTAGAGAGATATAAAACTTTAATCTATTTCTTTCGGCTGGGAGAGAGTACCGCATCGGTTGGAGTGAAGGACGTGTCGTCAAATGTGGCCGCAAATTCATATAATATGTTACGACCACATTTTCATTGTGGCTGCATCAGATATAGTGTGATCTCATTTTATTTAGTGTGGCCGCATTATAATAAGTAACTAACTACACTTATGCTGGTCATTCAGTGATATGACGTTTATTTAGAAATTTGTCTAACCGAACCTTTTCGTCGTACCTACGTTTTTGGTTCGGTTAAAAACGGTTGGTTAAATTCCGAACGAAAAATTGAAAAAAAAACTAGATTTTTTTGAAGTCACACGATACGAGTGCAGCCATACTAAATGCGGCCACACTATTGCGGCGATACTATTCATATATATGTTGCGGCCACATTTATAAATTTTTGCGGCCACATTTGCCGACACGTCCTTCACTCCAACAAGAGTACGCATAACAGAAAATTACTGAAATTTTTAATGTTTAAATTACTAAACCCAACCAATGTCAAGAAAGCAATTATTCTTGAGCCGTTACTTTTACTTTTAAATTTTCGACCAATATCTTGGGCTAACAAAATAATTATTTTGGGTTGCACGTTGGACTCCACAAAGAAATATTATCAGGACAGCCGGCTATAAATTGACACCTCTTGTGTCTCTGAGATTCTTTGAACACAGCTGATGATATGGATGAAGCACTACTAAACGCTTGTGATAGAAATGTACCAAGTGACATGTACACATCGCTTCCAATAGTCACGTGCGTATTTCATATAAACTTTTAATGAAAACCTATAGTCTATGAGTCTATATCAATCAAATCAATTTTCAGATTAAGTTTTCACAGTGCCCCAACGTTTCCAGACCGAACAGACTTATTTAGTAGACTTTATATTAGTTTGCAAAGTCAACCAACAGTTATTTAACGATATACTAGCAGCAGTAATATTGAATGGAAAACTGGAATGATTATTTTTGTATGGTTCATTGCTTCAGAATTTAAAAAAACTTGATTAAACGTGTGTGTAATAATGGAAGAACATGGAATTTATAACAAAACAATGACTTCATACATTGATTAAATGTTTTGTTTAATGGTAGAACATTTTGACTAAAAAATGATAACCACAGACAGTAGTGTTCAGTCTGGCCGAGAACAAATCTTTAGATATTTTGGATTAAATGGACAAGCATAACAAAAATTACAAGAAAAATGTACTGTACGCAAACGCATAAAATGCAGCGAGTAGGGTGAATCGATTACCGAATGTCCGGTAGTACTAAAGTACTAATTACATTATTATATTTGTAGACATGTATGGTGTAACTGTAGCTCTGTCAGTCGAAGAAGCTAAATAGTTGATGTGATAATGAAGTGATGATGAAAACTTTTACAACATGCATATAAGCTAATAGCTATTCGTTATTGTTGTTATCGGGTATTACTCTAACTTTAATGTTCCATTGCTCAGCTCTACTCCAGCTAACTAAACACTTGAAAGAATGAAATGTGTTTAAGAATTAAAAGGATGAAGTAAAATTCTTATCACTTGCACTTGAGAGAAAAACTATAGAAAAACAAATTGCTGAGATAAATATAAATAAATAATATTGTTTGATAAGTTTGGTGCAACAAGTTATTTATCATGTTTCATTGAACATTTCACTAAAAATAAAATTAACATATATGACATAGGCTGCCAATAAGATAAGTTGTGATTACATGTTTATATTTTTGTATAAAATTGAGACATTTCCCTAGTTGACAGATAGAGAGCTTTGATCAGTATCAAATCGAATGCTAAGGAATTCCTGGTTGCTGCAGCTAATGACCTGGGCAAAGATGACACCAATGATGGACCAGGTAATATAACGAAATTCATTTATAATCTTGATTACTAGAGTGTGACTTTCATTTCTTTGGCTTAAAAATTTACTAAAAGATAAAACTATTCTTTGTAGGTGGTGGCGAGATATGGAAGATCAGAACAAGTAAAAATAAAAAATTTGGAGAATACAGAAAAATTGCTGAGCAAAATTGTTTCGTCGGGTCCAAAATCTCTACAGGTATCTGATCTATGTAGAAAAAGGCATCATTTTCGAATACTTGTACTACAATATTGTTTTTCAAGCGATAGCATTGCAGCATGTGTACAGTGTGCACTACTAGTATTTAATCTTCTAAGCTTAATGATAATAATATTCATCCAATCGATTTTAACTACAGGTTATCACTGACTTCGACGCAACTCTTACCAGATATCATCATAACGGTAAAAGATGTGAATCTTCATACGGTAAGTCTCAAAGTTCCCCAAAAATATCAAACAGTTTGCATTGCAGCTGCCTTATATTTGATACTTACTCATGGTAATTTTGCGGCTTTCTTGGATAAGGAATTATTGCCAATTCACCTTTGGTGCCTGCAAAATTAAAATCGGATGCCTATGAGCTGTTTGAAAAATACTATCCTATTGAGATAAATGTAGAAATGTCTGCGGAAGAAAAAACTCCGTTAATGTAAGTTCAGAACTTCAACAATGATTAAATAAATACAGTCAAAGAAATTTTAATTTAAAGTGGCTATCTATTAATACATGAAAAAATAATTACTTTTCTGACGTTTGCTAAATATGTAAATATGGTCAATTGTATTTAGGATTGAATGGTATGAAAAGTCCCATGAAAGCTTCATGTTAAATCATCCTAGGATGAAATCATCACAGGTTGCTGAAATGGCTAGAAACGCTCAAACTATGCTTAGGTACGCGAGTGAGTGTTCAAATATTATTTTGTGAAACATTACAACATTTAGTGAAACATTTGGTTATTTATGTCGATCTCTGCAGAGAAAACACGAAAAAGCTTCTCCAAACCCTTCACACTGCAAATATTCCAACGTTAATACTTTCGGCAGGAATGGGTAATTTGGTTGAGGAAATTTTAAAAGTGAACGCTGTAAACTATTCAAATTTGAAGGTTATCGCAAATTTCATGGAATTTGATGAAAATGGAGAACTTTCAGGATTTTCAGACCCTGTTGTGTCAGTTTGTATTTACGTGTATTTTCTTTAATTGATAAAACATTTGCTCTACTATGAATTTGTGAATAACTGAACAAATATCGTAGTCAGTATGTTTAAATATGGTTTGATTAATTTAGGCATGTTTACAACAAGAATGAAGCTGCCCTTCATAATGACAATTCTACTTATTTTGAGGACCTCAAATCTCGGCACAATGTCATTCTGATGGGTGACAGTTTAGGAGACACAAATATGGCCGTTGGTGTTCGAGATGCTAATGCAATTCTAAAAATTGGGTTTTTAAATACGAAAGTAAGTTAAATAGAGTAATTGTTAATTGGATAAATTAGAAGAAATAAAATGTGCTCACAATGCATTCAAATCAATGTAAATAAATGTAAAAGCGTTTCAATTTCTGCAAACTGTTTTCTTGGATTTTACAGGTGGAAGACCATTTACCAGCATTTATGGAAAACTATGATGTTGTCTTAGTTGATGATCAGTCGATGGATTTTATAAACTCAATAATGGACCTAGTCATTAGTTATTAATTTTTATAATTTTAAGGCTTTGTGACCATTGACATTTAGAGATACATGCATGCCACCAGGTCCATCTAGAGAGTAGACACACATGTACAGTACCTGATAATTAATTTAAAAAAAAAGAATTTGTCGTTTCGTGGTGAGTGACAAACATATTATATGCTTCGTACTTAAAAAATGGCTTAGTTGTCCTCAAATAAAAACGTACGAAACGCTATTTTCTAAAATGATTTATCTGTGTATCTACTAGCCAATGCAAAAAATTAATACATAACTTTAAGTGTTTGGAGGTCTTTCAATCAATTACTGACTGCTGATAGCATCCTATCCTAATACTTTAAAAGTTTATTAACATTAGAATGGTCAAAACACTGACAAAGATGGAGTATCAAAGAAGATGTGATGTACATATATGTATAAGCGACGAGATCATTATGCACATTGATGAAATGATAATCAACAACACGACATGTTCAATAATATTCAATAATCCATGAATAAAGCTATTGAATTAGAAATTTATTTATCCAAATACAACTGGTCATCATTTTACAGATTGTACAAGAACTTGAAATTTATTACATAAAGAATTCCATTTGATTTTTTCACGAATGATCATCGACACCACCATCTCCTGGTTTACTTACTATCAACCGTTTTCGCATAAATAAATGACAGTACAAAAGTTACAATAGGAAATATATAATATACACGAGTAATAATAATTAAACCTTGTGAATTTAAATTAATACATGCTTTAAAAATTAACATAGTTTTTCATCTAACTACATGAACAGCAATTGGAGTCTGTTCACCTTTTGTAAACAATGAGAATAGGCATATAGCATTTGACTAAGCAAGCATGGTCAATGTCAAGTCAATAAATACACTGATCCTCAAACCGATATTTAAGGAATTGCAAAATACAAGCAGATATAAAAGCATATTATACCAAAAAAATGTACATTTACGTTTGTACCGATTATAGTCGAATACGTAGAATTTAAAAAAAAATATACGTAACGGAAAGGAACTCATTCTGTCCATGTTTAAAAACGTCTATTTGGAAAGAGTTTGTAATTTTTGTCTGGTTTGGGGAATCCACCGGAAAGTCTGTTCTCATACTCCGGTAACAAGACCATCGAAAATAAAGCAACCTTCAGTGCTTCTTCTACAAAAGCGTAGTTTAAAGTCATATTTAGTTAACTCGTACTTATAAGCTATACAAAACGATAATATCATTGGTATTATTATAGTTAAACTTACTATCAGAAGCCCAGTTAGGAACAGTTTTATTTTCTCTGTGCTTTAGGTCTTCGTCCAAGTCTTCATACATTGTGATATCGTAACTACTCAAATGCCCTTCTGTCGTTTGATCCAAGAAACTACTTAAATTCTGAGCAGACTTGAATGAATCATCCATGTCCACATCAATAGGTGGTGGTGGAATTGCTGGCTTATGAAACGGTGTTTTGGACAGCGGCTGAAATGTTAAATATGATTATGATAGTCATTAGGCTGGAACAACAAAGTGTGAACGATTAAATTTGAATAAGATGCTGGAATCTGTTTATTACAGGGACAGAAGGTCCTGTCATTTTTGAGGAAGGTCCAAAGTTAAATTTTGGTTTTGTAAAGCCAAGGCCACCCATTGCCCCTTCAAATGGAGCTTTAGCAAAAGTCATTGGTGCTGGTTTCTTTAGGATAGAAGAAGTTGGGACTAAGGGTGCAATAGTGGGAGCAACCTTTTGTTTCTCTTTCAATTTCTTCTCCTCTTCTAATTTTACTTTTTCAGTTTTCTTTGTCCACTCAGCATTTTTCCTGCAACAACATACACATAATTAAAAGAAAGTTTCAATAATCAAAAAATAAGTTTTAAATGCTTAGGAATTTCTTTTACTTCTTAGAAATCTCCTTTTTTTGCTCAAGAAATTCTTTTCTTCGTTTTTCTGCTTCCTCCAATGGTTTGGATTTGTGCACTTCGTGGAGCTTGCCCGTAGAACCATAATTGGGACCATTTTTTATGCCACTTGTTGCAAATTTCTTACTTGAAAGTAGGCAAGGTTGGCTAGTAGCTGATTTCATTGAAGCGTTTGAACTTGATGAAGAAGATGTAGACACTGTTTTCTCTTTAGTTTTTTCTTTCTGCGCCGGCTTTATTACAGAAGCCAGAGGTCGTGCATTTTCACTCTTTTTATTTGACTTGACGCTTTCTTTGCCATCATCGTCTTCTTCCACCACCACAGCAAGACTCGGTGGTTCTACAAACAATATGAAATTACTTTCATATAATTTTACGTATTCAGATAATTTTAAAATACAAGGGAATCATGAACTATTGTGCTCACCTTTTACGAATGTGCGTGACGCAGGAGAGTCGTGCATAAAACGAGAACCTTGTTGGAGGAAATCTGATGATGACGGTGGTACGATGAGTTTTAACAATTGTTTTTCTTGCTTAGAGGGAACCTCAAACTCAGCAGGCAGCTCCTTCTTGTTGACACACACAGTTACATTCATCATCGAGGACGAGGTTTTTTCTTTCGTCGGTAGAACATATGTTGAATTCAAATCTTTGCACTGTGGCTTGGGTTTGTTGATAGAATCGTGATGATCAGGCGAAATGATGTGAGTTTTCTCCAATTCATCGTAAGCTATCTTACTACAATTAATGGTATTTCCTTTCTTGCTAGATTCAGCATCCTTTTTGCTCTTGTCAAAAAAGTTGACAAGCGAGGACACTTTTCCCGTTGCTGAACTAGTGGCAGCGGAATTAACATTTGATTCAGAATCTGACTCTCGACTTGAAACTGCCAACCCCTCACTCCCCTGCTTAATTTCTTTATTATCACCATGTTTCGAAATAACAATTGTTTGATCAGCAACGCGCGACTTTGGAGTGTCTGTAAATAATTCAGGTGTAAAAGTTGTGTTTGCCTTCTGCTCCTTATCTTTAGGTGTTTCAAAAACGTACGTTGCATCCAGAGGAATGTTATTTTTTGGAGGTTTTACCAACACAATATCAGTTTCTAGTACTTCGTTATCAACTTCAAGTATTTGTGTTTTGTCAGTACCAAGAGCATTTTCTTTAGTTTCGGTAGTAATTTCAGCAATGGCTGTAGTAGCATTGTCATCAGTTATGCCTACAGTGCTTTGCTCAAAAATATCTTCCTCGACATTTTCAATGGGGATATTTTCATTATCCTCTTCTTTCTCAACTGGAGAAGATACGGAAACGGAAATTTTCTTCGTATCAATTAAATTGGTTTCTTTAGGCTGATTAGCTTCTTTAAAATTTGTATCATCCTCCTTCTCTTTCTTGTCTGTTTCTGAATCAGGTTTTGGGTCACTAAGTGAAGGGCTTGATATTTGAACTTCAAGTTTGTCATTGTCTTTTTTGGCTTTCTTTTGTTTTTTATCAGCCTTGGATGCTTGTTTCTTCTCCTTCATTTCAAAACCAGAAGAATCATTGACGACATTATCCTGATTCTTTTTGAGCTTCTTTTCTTTTCCTATTTTCTTGGAGATTTCTTGCTTTTCTCCAAAAACAGCGACGTCTTCCTGACCATTCGAATTCTTTTCCTCTTCAATAGCCTTTATACTTATGATGGCAGAGGCTTCTTTATTTTCTGACATATTCTTAGAATCTGTAATCTTGAGAGCAACATCTATAGACTTTGAACTATCTACTTCCTCGACCGTTACAGTTGAAATTTCTTTTTCTGGAGTTGGTTGATCCATTATCATCTTTTTCTTTGCTGGAACATGACTTTCTTCTTTAAGAGCAAAGTTGAATGATTCTGGAACTTTTGTTGCGGTTGTTGGTGTATTTTCTGGAGATCTTGCACGCTTCTGACGGCCCTTTGCTTTCATTTTGGGTGCTGGAGCCAAAGGTGGAGGCATTTCAGTCACTCTCATGAGCCTTTGGAATTTCTCTTCTTGCTTTTTAGCAGCTGTGTCGTCCTATGCAATTATACAACACAAAAATACCTTATTTACAAAAAACTATCTAATTCTGAAACTTTCAACATTATAAATGGGCGTTTTTATGAAATCAAAAATTACCATTAGCTTAGCCATGCACTGTGGAATCTCAGTACACATACCCATCGCTGTAGTAAATGGAACTAAATGTTGTTTATGTAACTGTTCCAAAGACAAATTTTTTTCTGCGTTTTCCATGTCACTTTCCTCAGTTGTTAGTTCATCCGATGTTGATACTACTAAGGGTCTCTTGGCTTTTTTGGCTCCACCCCTGCCATTCTTAGAAGGAACTTTGGCTGCCTGACGCGTTTTAGTTTCAACAGCTAACGGTGACAAATGCACAAATGGATTAAGAGCTTCCACTTTAACGACCGTTTTCTTATTCTCCTTGGATTTCGCGGTTTTTGTGACAGTGGTCTTCTGTCTTGTTGAACGAGTTGATCTTGTTGACGGAGGTGATGCAATTTCGATCTTTTCAACCACATGAGGAACTTTGGTGCGTGTTCTTGCACGAGTTGACCGCGACGATGATGAGGACGGCGTAGGAGACTTTGGCTCTTCGGAGTATTCAGTTTCCTCGACCGGTTTCTTACTGACCTTTTTACTACGTGTGGAACGGGTTCGTGGAGGAGTTGTAACGACTGGTGGTGGCATTTCCCGGTCCTCTCGTTGTTTCGAGGGTTTACTTCTCTGGGACCTGAGGACTGGCATCTTTTTTTTGATGTTTGATACTTTTGATTATTCTATGAAAAACTCTTAAAAAGCAATTTTCGGCACCTATTAATATTTTTATTACAAAACAAACATAATTCTACAATCTACTGTTGCATTTCTATTCGAGTCATTTAAACCGTAAAGGTAAATAGGTATGTATAAAGTAATATCATAAATGCATTGAATTGTGAATTGCAAATTGAACGTATGAACGTAGTGAATGATTTTTTATAATATCAAGAATTAGGCTGAATTAGTGATAAGTGGTTTGTCAATCACACTAGACTGTAGAGTAAATTATGAACAATACTAATAACCTGAAGGACTTAATTCCCAAAAATATGACAAACTATCACGTACCTGGCTTTCGAGCCTAGTAAACATTCAAGTTTTTATTTTTAACGCTTTTTGATAATCTCAATTTTAAACCGTAAACTCGTGTTGCACGTACAAGTTTGTCATTTTTCCTTTTTAACATTGAAATATTGTCTTACTTCTCTGCGCTGCGCTGCTATTTCTCCACTTCCTTCAGATTCGTCACGTACCTTTTTTTACCTTGATTGAACGAAGATAATTACTGCAAACTGCAACTATAATTTACGTATTTTACCTACAACAAAATTTTTTAAAGGATAAACAGTCGAAAATCAAATAATATTTTGTCCTACTAAACAATATAATCCTACCTCTCAGAGCAATATAGCTGCTGCTGACTTTACTTTATTACCGACCAACTGAAACTGACAAGAAGATTTTCGTTTGAGTTTAGTTTGAGGGAGCAAAGAAAGAGGAGGAAAATAGTCGAAAGATCGTTTTTTACATGGATTGTTTTGGTGTGAAACGAGCCAACCGACACAACACTCTCATTGGTTGGTCTGAGCTACCACCGCGAAAGTTGGGGATATGAGAGACAAAAATAGTGATAATGTAATGTTTGCCCACTGTTTCTTTACTACACAAAGTCATATGTATAGGTATTATTAGGTATACATATTATTATTATTATTATATAAAAGGTGTGCGAAGTGCGAACAGGTTATAAGCACGTGTTTTCACATTATTAGTTCGAAATGCGGATGCAGCAGCTGAGAGAACCTTCATTCTAAACGTCAATGTCATTTAAAAGGTTGTTTTAATGCTCCGTTAAAGTTGACAGTTAAATTAATTGTGTTGTTTCTGAGTTTGTAATCACACACTTCACAATTTTGATTGAAAGCTTTATGAACAGTTTTGTACGAGTTACGGATTTATCAGAATGAGTTCTACTTCTAATGAACATGCAACCGGTGATGATGGAAAGTCTGGGCAGGAGGATAACAGCACTCGGAACGAGATTGATGTGAATTCCGTGTTAAATTTGGTTAGCGAAAACTAGTGTGGTATTTATTTAATGGCATATTTAGCTAAGAATGTCGTTGTACTTTCGTCATTGCTTTGTTATACTCCAGAACGTTATGACACGGTGAATAGTATTCACTGAATACCTCAATGGTATAATCTAGTGTTTTAATGGTTTTTATTCTTGATAATAAACAGATTATTTCTCGATCTGGAGTTCAGTCAAAGGTTCACATTAAAGATGTTCAAAAGGTGGAGAAAATAATTGAGGAGCTAATCTCATCAGGTCCTAATGATCTGCAAGTAAGCTAAGGGTGACATCAATATTTTTATGATAATAGAATAGATGTAGATACTCGCCTAGTCAGTTTTTCATACATCTCTCTATGTCATATTTTGTATTTAGGTAATTGCAGATTTTGATGCCACACTCTCCCGCTTTCATTATGAAGGAAAACCTTGTGCAACTTCTATGGGTAAAAGCAAATCAATTTCACTTTTCATAAAAATTTATTTTTATTGAGCAACCGTATAAATAATGTTGATTTTTGTCTATGCTGGTAGGATTGGTCCAGGATTCCAGGCTAACCACTCCAGAGTTAAAAGTCAAAGGGCAGGCTCTCTTTGAAAAATATCATCCAATAGAGATCGACACCTCGCTCACTGCCGAAGAAAGATCATTGAAAATGTATGTGCAAAGTTTGCACTGCAAACTATAGATTAAAGTCGAGTATATACTTTTTGATTGTTGTACATCTCATCTCTCTTGTTGTATAGGACTGAGTGGTACACTGCAAAGCATGAAGCCTATTTGAACTCTGGTTTAAAAGTAAAATCTGATGACATTGCTGAAGTCGTGAAGGCAGCTTATGTTTTTCTCAGGTATGCAGCAGTGGAAGCAACATCATGAACAATGGGTAGAATAGAATGCAAGCTTACATAGTTTATTTTTATAAACTTCGAAAATAGAGATGGCACCCATCAAGTTTTTAAGAAACTAGATGCTGCAAATGTACCGACGTTGGTATTTTCTGCAGGAAATGGGAACGCAATTGTGGAGATTCTCAAACTGAACAATGTGTATTATCCCACATTAAAAATCATATCAAACTTTATGGAATTTGATGAGACGACAGGAGAACTAGTTTCGTTCAGCAATCCAGTTGTGTAAGAAAATATTGGTACTTTTTAATTTTTTTGAAAATTTTCGTGCTATATTGGCACTTATTATTTTCCATTTATACAGCCATCCCGGAAATAAAAACGAAGCGGCATTGCATGGAACTCATTCCGATTATTTTGAAAATCTGAAGACACGACGAAACGCCATACTCTTAGGGGATAATGTTGGCGATTGCAAGATGGCTACTGGAATGCCTGATCAGAAAGCTATTTTAAAAATTGGCTATATCAATTTTGATGTGAGTTTTATACGAAAATTACATTTGTTGTTTTAATGAAAATGTGGTGATAGCTTTGATTACAGCATATTTTTGTTGACTTAATGGCCGTGTTTCTTTTCGTGTGTAGTTTGACAAACACCTAGAAAAATTCAAGGACGCTTTTGACATTGTGCTCGTCGATGATCAATCTGTGCATTTCATGGAAGCTTTACTCGATTTGATCCTAAAAGATGCGTGAAAACGTACAAGGTACCTGAAATTGTTTTTATATGAAAGATCTGTAATATTTGTTTGTGATTTTAAATTTTGCAATCATGCATTGTAACAAAAAAATTGTTCAAGTCAACAAGAAGTCAAATAAATGCTTTAAATTTTCATTTAAATAACAAAGAAACCTTAAATACATAATATTATTTTTAAATTCATCAGAAGGAAGGTAAGTTCAAGTTGTTCGCATTCATTCATGAAGAAACTTTAAATGTTTAAAGGTAAACTAAGGAATCACATATAACGTTGGTGTCATACACAACTTGTTAAACAAAAGCAAACTAGAAGAGATCTGTCTTTTAAAAACTCGTGTAAATATTGAAAGCGCTATTTAATTGCCTACCTAGCTGTTGAATGCATCCATCTTACAAAATTAAATAAATTTTTTAATGGAGAACCATGTCTTAGTGCAGAGCTGCGTGCGTGAACTCTATTAGTTTTAATAAAGTTTGAATGTCGATAGTTTGAACTATCGGAGGGACCACTGTGTTGGCATTTACTCATGTCTGTTACTGTGTCTGCTAGCACTTGTGTAATTTTTGAAAGGAACTTAAGGCTTCTTGGATTGCTGTATAAAGATACCTGCAAAGTGTGTATAAGCCATTTAAAATTAATTCAACTGCAGGTTAAATTTTATATATCTGTACCTATTATTCTATTAATTGCTAATTAGGTATGTCAATTGTACTTACTTCAGGACCGTCACATACGGCATGATAACAGTTTCTCATATTTCCTCTGTATGGGCCCGTGTCTGTCATTAAAACGGCGCTTAACGTAAAAGGCACTGCTGTGTCATTCATGTACCAAAATCTAGAGTGATCACTTCGTAAAAAGTTTAAGTGATCCGAAAGCACTTCCATGGGTGGAAGTTCCGCTGGCAAACCTAATGGAAATGCGGTTAGTCTGTAACGGGGGTCAAAGCTAGATTTGTCCCAATGGTACTGAAATTTTGCTGCCATCTTATTATCAATATCTTTCCTATAGATCATTGAGAGAAAGTCTCCCCGATGCATGTTGTCTGCTACGTCATCGTACACCTCAGGTAATACCAAACTCCATTCCGTTGGAAATGTTTGTGACATATTCGTGTCATTAAAATTCATAATGGTATCCATTATGAAGGCACCCTTGATAAAGAAATTAATTTAGCATTTAAAATGTTTTACGCACTGCTCATTGTATGTATATATATACATGTAACAAGACAGAAAATATTGTGTACATAATATTTTTTATACCTGAAATCTGGAAGCACTAAGCTCAGTTGGAAAGTTGGATTTTAAAATTTCCACTAGATAGTCCTTTATGAACACCAGGGAACCTTGGGATCCTACTTCCTCCAAATCAAATGCGACGAAGATTATACTATACTGAGGGCTAAAAGGAAGAAAGATAAAAGGAGTTGTAAAAATGAGTGTAAAAAGGTATAGATCAAAGGTTGGCTTGCAAATTTGCACTATCGTAATATAATATTTACCTGCATCCCGAATGCGCGATTGCACGCGCTGTTTCCAACATTGCTGCCATTCCCGATCCATTATCGTCTGTACCGGGTGTAAAATTAACAGTGTCCCAGTGTGCCCCAACAACTGTAATAAGATCCTTGGGAGTGCCCCATTCCTTCCCTTTTATTACTCCAATGATGTTAGCCCCCATCGGAGTTTGTTGACCCTCATACTAAAAGACACAGGAATGAGGTCAAATTCTTTCAATTGTATTATTAAAACCTATTTTCTAATCATTTAAAAAACCATGTGTCACATTAACAAACAAAATCATAATACCCTGGATGGATCAGTTATACACGGAACGGAACTTACTTGAAATTCAACCTCAAACTTTCTCATTTTATTTTAATAACAGCAATATTCAATTTTAACCTTTGTTAACACAATCAGAGAGCGTAGCACATGTTTATGTGATTCAAGGAAAGCCTCATGTTGCATTTTCATTTTTATACGCATGTGAAGGGAAATGCGATGAATGAAAAGCGTGTATTCACCTTTGCATCTCATGTAATTATAAAATGTATAATATTATATTTTACAGCATATCATCACTCCCCGCACCTGTCGTTTTATCATTTTTTTGTGTTAATTTTGAATGAAACTTCACACTTTACTTCATTCGTAGCAATAATTATTACCACTACCTACTCAATGGACGAAGAGAGCCCTTGGAAAATGAGTGAAACTGCTCAACATGAAAACGTTAGAAAATCAGCCGACAAACAAACAAACAAACAAATTAATTAAACAACGTTTTAACTTTTAGCAACAATCAAATAAATGAACAAAAATGACATGTAAGTAAATGTAAAATGCAAGTAAAACCTGACTATTGAATCGTTAACTTGATCATTTCATGAGAAAAAAAGGTTTCCTTTTATCCTGTTTGATTGTCATAAATTAAACACAAACATTCATTTACAGGTTTATGCGTCTAGAGGCGTATAGAATATTTTATACAATACAGAGATGTATGATACGAATACGAATCTCAAATGCATAAACTCGAAATGATAGTAGAAATTAATCAATGAAGATCAGCCAGCATAAATGTATACTTAATTACAAGTTATTATATGAGCACAAGTGATGATGGTTAGTCGATTTCTCACGTGTTTAATAATATCACTTGCTTCATCGTAAAAAATGTGTGCAATTAGCAGTTACCCACCCAAAAGACAGCTACAATGCAGACGCAGTAATAGATAATGCGGATCGCTGCAAATCTAGGTTAATGTGATGGTCATTTTTCTTACAATTTTTTTCCTTCCTTAAATGCATGCGCATTTATTTATATGCACTCAAATTTGTCTACCAATCTAAAGCAAATTGTGTTGATTTAATTTTGGTCGTATGCATATATGTATGTTATTAATGTTATGCTGCCGTTATTTGCTGTCCTCACTCTCAAACCAAACAACTTAAAAAATACAATTTTTCTATGCACTGTCGTATGGAAGATATAAAAAAGATATCTTCTATATTTATACTTATCTCATATTACTGCAAGCAGACTGCAGCTGCAGCAGATATTTTACAAGAAGGTAACTTGCTAAAATTTAGTCGTCGCTGTTTACACTTAATAAACACGAATGTTTATGTTTAGTGTTTTTTTACATCTTTTTCTCACCAAAATGGTTTCACTAAACATAAAATAGCATGCTGAATGATTCTATACATAGATAAGCTTTTCTGTTGGTTCTGCTGCTGATAGGTACTTTAAGATTTTACTGCATTTTCCTTAAAGACATGAGCGTTTAATGCTTCTCTGACTCTTTTTTTACGTCCGTTAAATCAACTCACCATATTCAGGAACTGCAACGGCCGAAAGTGTTGCACTGTAGTGTGAAGGCCACTGGTCACCTGAAGACTGTCCACTATGTACTTACGAGCAATTTCCTTTGCCGTCTCGTTTGTCATGTGGTTTCGTGGGTACATGAAAATGTTTTGAAGCATCCACTCCAAATTCTCCTCTTTGATGACTGGTTTCCCCTCACTTTTGGAAACATCATGATATCTCGTGTTCATTCTGGCATGAGAGTTATGATAGTAATCTGATGACAATGATGTAGCGGAGGGACTCTCTCTGTGATCATCATCATATCGCGAGGAAGTAGGGGCGGAATGGAGTCTCCCTCGAAATGTATTGGCACGACCGCTAATATCACCTCTGCTGGAAGATGATGACTCATGGGCGTAACTGTAATATGGACTTGTAGTTGTCCTGCCGTTGGTTATACTACTGTCTGTGGTAAGCTCTTCTAGCTGCGACAGTCTCCCATGAAATTTGCTTGTGGAGAAAAATTCATGGCTCCATGTGGCAAGTTGCTCCCGGAGAATGTCAGGATTGGAGTCAAACACTTCCGTTTCCTCGGGCTCTGTGAGGATCCCGATCACTGCTCCTGCCAAAACGGCGCTCCAAAGAGCTACAAATAATAAAAAAATAGCATAAAACACTGCTATCAAATTTAAATTGATTTTCCTTGACTTTTCATTTCTGTATATGAATAAAATTCACCGACCGGAGGCACAAAGAAAATTTGTCATAATACAATTGCTCCTTGTTGTACTCAGCTTTTCATTTAAAGAACACGTGAAAACTGTCTAGTTTCAAACTGTGACCGAGACAAGGTAATACCAACAGATATTGCATTTATTGATAAAATTACACAAAAATGTACATTGTGAAATATTGATTTGTACTGGGTCGAGTTATCGTGACACCAAAATAAAACTTAACTTTTTTTGCTTTCGCTTACGCAACGGAACATAAAACGCATAACATAATAGCACTGTAATGACTTTTTTCATTGAGAGTAAAAGTGAACAGTCTACTTGAGAACCTGAGGGCTCTCCCACAACCAGTCTTATCGAGTAACAACAACAAACTGCTAAAAACTTTACAATGCAGGAGCAAGTTATTTTATGCAAAGAATAGAACCATTCTTACGATTATGATGTTTTTGAAAACGATCGTGACTCCTTGACATATGTATTATGTTAAGTCACCCGTCAAGTACAACGAGAATGAAGATTTTAAACCTGAAAAAGAGAAATCGAAAGGTTGGAATGTGGAATGGTGCGCGTTGTTGGGGATGATAATAGCATTGCACTTAAACGGTCAAAATATACGTACATACATATATACATCAACGGCAAAATATCGTCGTTTCATTATTATTATTATTACCAATGGTGCATGCAAGCATACTATTACAGTTTTATTACAAACTTTTAACTTATTTTTATGCGTCTTTTTTACGCAGTGCGCAATGATATGCGTACACTTGCACGTATGCGCAAAAACCATAAATTTAACGGATGTACAACAGCAAATAAAATTGAACACGACACAAAGATAAGTAAGTAGTAAGCACCAGTAACAATACGAATATCATCTACAATTTATGATGACATGATGGCTATATCGTTTCTCTACTAAAACCTTCTCATGAGAAAAGTAAAAGAAATAGAGAAAAAACAGGTATGCATGATAGGCTAGGATTATACCGTTGAATTCAATGGACGAGAAAAAAGACACTTGTCATTATCATTATTATTGTGTGTGTGTGTGCACAAAGGGGTGTTCTTGTGAGAGTTCATAGAAAAAACCATACTATAATGCTACCCTTTTTTACCGTGCTACCCTTTGGCGTTCGCTGCGTTTGCGGTAGGAAAAAGTGAGCTGGGATGGGATTGGGATGGCCGCGTATAGATATGCAATTATATTCTTGGTGGTAAGGCTGAAGGGTTGACTTTAGTAGATCATATTAAAACGGTATTTAAAATTTGAATCTCTTCTATAACTGAATATTATTATGATGACCTATACAACTTTGTAAAGTGGAGTATTTTTTAGTTGGTAGCTTCAGGCATAAAATATAAACAATGTGAGGTTGTCAATGGTCGATAGATGTTATCGTGTCGTCGTGCTGATGATGGTCATTGCTATTTTGTTTGTTGTGGTGTTGGTCCCATTTTGGTTCAGTGTGCATCATCATCATCGTGCACACAAATGTGTATTTTGTTCTTTAAGCATATTCATGACTTTTCACTACCGAAAACAAAAGCAACCACGAGGGACTTTTGTGTTTAATGCTGCGTCATTATTCGACCGCTGATGATGTGAACTCAAGCAAGGCACACAACTTTGAGCAAAATAATCATAAGAAATATGATAAAACGAATCTCTCTTTTGTATTTTAAGTATTTTGTATAGGGATCAACTTAAATTTTGTTCATCTATGAACCAAACTTCCTTTTCATTTTAAGGTGTTTTCTGCTGACGCTGCCAATTCTAACAATGTTGGCACGTTTGTTTATATGTAGCAGCGGTGGTTGCATCAAAAATTAGATTATTTGGCTAGACTACTGGTGATAACATCTCACGTTAAAAAAATGGCACGTACTATCTTTTTGCTTCTTTTACACTTCCTTGAGGTAGGGTATAGGAAGGAGGGAGTTTGAGAATTAACAACAAAGAAAAGTTGTAAAAAACCAAAAATGTCGAGCTATATATAAAGTAGAGAGTGAAGAGAGTGCAAATAATAGAATGTAAATACGATGAGAGGATGTTATCCCAAGGAGCCAAAATAAAAATCTCTAATGCATCAGTAAATTTCATAAATAAATATTTCAAAAATGCCAATTTTTTATGGGAAAGTCTTTTTTGAAAACATTTTTCTGAATATTTTGAATTTACACCATGTAAATTATGCATGTGTAAATAAATTACATTTATGTATGTACATAACAAAACAGCAAATACTAGCTTAAACCGGTATAGTAGACTTTGGGAAAAGACAAATTATATGAATATAAACTTGTATCTTATGCATTCAAAAAAACTAATTTTGTTGAATACTGAAAAGATGAAGGCTTTTTAAAAATTTATAAATTAATACTACTGAAAAAACACATAGCAGTAACCTACGACAGTTATTATTTTGAATTTATCAACTCAAACCACTCTCTAGAGAAGGCTAGAATCTAGCCCTCTCTAAAAAAAATTTATTGAAACGTCACCAGTCACCAATTTCAATTCCACGCATAATTCGATTTTCATTTGCTGTAAAATCAATACGAGTGAATTCAGCGAATCATATTTACAAAGAACCACACAATCGTCATTACAATGTCTTTGATACGGTCATAAAATGTTGCTCATTAAAGCACAGACTGAAATTGTTTATAATAATATAAAACTTACCAACTATAATTTGATGGCTCATTCTTTTTGTGGATAATAAAGTGATGATGCTTTAAAAGCGAGAATTTTGTGAAAGCACATTTTTGCTTTCCGCTTTCAAATATTGCACCCGCTACATTACACTGCGTCCAAAACAACCAATTTACGTTTCACAAGTTTGCGATAACATGTTATAATAAAATATCACTAATCACTAATTTGAAAACTAATTTGAGTCCAGAGCCAGGAAATTTTTAATTTTATCACATTATTAAATTTGACCGCGGACACCATCGATCTGCACTTTGAGAAAACTCATAAGATGCTATATTTATATATTTTTAAAAAATAAAGCGTTTTGAGGGGTTATCAATTTTAACAAAGCCGATAACAAACTTTTACTGAAAAAAAGCAAACTTTTACTTTTAGATCATTTTACTTTTCGACTATCATCATGAATCATAAATTATTATTATGACCAACTGCAGCACATGAAAACAGAGTAGTGACTGCGATTAAAATAGTTTAGACTGAGTTTCGCTGACAAATGCAAACTTGTTTCATGCAAAACAGTCACTCCAACCGCAACCCTCCATTGTTTGAAAGCTCGCTCACTACAGCACAATTCACATCCGATGCTTTATTATGCTAATGCTGCTTAATTTAAATCTCTTTCACAAGCCCACAAACTTTAAGCATTTAACTTTGACTGATGCGAGCAAGACCAGGTATAAACAAAAATGAAAAGAAAGATATCAAGAATTACGAATACTTCAAACAAACACAAAACAGAGGTACGTACACAACAAAGTTACATACAACTGTACATATATATGCCTTCATTCATATTATGGATGCAGATGCAGAGTCTCACTTGTTGTTATTATTTATTATAACCAGGGAACACTGTTTTTTAGTGTTAAGTCACTAAATGCAATAGATATTATCAACTGCCAAAAATATCTCTTCTCTTATTTACTGTTGATGGTGATGTGATGTTTATTCACTAAATAATGTTTTACCGCAAGCTAGTACCACACGTAGATGCACGCTTATCGCCAAGCAAAAGTAAAATCTAATTTTGCAACTACAACTTGTAAAGCACGTGCATGTCATATATATATATATATATATATAAATATAAGCTGTAAGAGTGTGCATTGATAATGATGATAATCACTGCAATGGGTACCATTTCTATGTATCCGCACATATATACAGAGATATCATTGCTGCCGACATAATATTTTAACTAGTCTGGCAGTTATGGCCTGCTATTTATCAACATTCAGTCATCACATTGCAGGCCACACTGATTTTTGCGAGCAAGTTCCTTTTCTATTCTATGAAGTATGCACACACGTGTATAGGCTATACTTAACTTGTTAGTATAAAATGAAAATATCTTTCCTAAAAGTTAATTTTACTCACGCAAGCACATCACTGTTTGTTTTGAATTCAGTCACTGCGCGAGTGACTCTGTCCCTTTGTTTTGTATGTGCATATCTGCTTTACACAAAGTACAGCACAAAATTATAGGCTTTTAGTTGTGTAGGTATTTACATCGTGGTTTGAATCCGTATTTAGCATTATTATGGTCAGTAGTATGTAAACAGAAGCGTCTTGATAATTTTGCATGCGTGTAGATCGGAATGATATGATTTATGATGATGCTGCAAGTATCACCTTAGATGTTTGTAAGATAAATACCAAGAATTTTCATGTAACTTTGCCAAAAGTCATCATAGGTGTAAACGTAAATATACAGAGCAATCATTAAATGTTTCAAGTTGGAAACATGAAATGATAACCTATATTTTTTGAATTTCAGCAGCTAAGCTTTAATTGAATGTCTTGTTAACTAAGACCACTTTTGTGGGTGGACGTCGGATGTAGCTACTTGAAAAAAATATGTAGAAATAATTGAGCCACTCTATATTTTTCAAAAGATAATAGAACGAAGACGCCTCATAATATGATGATGACGATGATCCGCCTTAAAATTAATATAAACGTTTTTCAAAATATTTTCGATTTCAGTAAACTAGAGTAAGGTAAAACTTTGTATCATAAGAAAACTTTAGTTTCTCCAAAGAGCTAATTGATGCTTTTGATAACGACAGTGACAGACATATGGTAGGGAAGATCCCAAACGATCATCAAGCAACGCCAGGCAGTGGGTGGGAGACTGGGTTTGAATAATCACGACGATAATAATCAGTGAGAGCATATAGCAATATCCACATCATATATAATCTACTACTTCATAAGCACGATAATAATAATGAATACAATAGAAACTAAAAAAAGGTGGGTTCAGAAACATGATGCTGAAATGATTTTTGGGGTAATAAAGACAAACTGTACAATAAACTGTACTCCTTGTTGGAAATTTCACAAAACCTTTTTAACAAGGAACTTTGGGTCCAAGTTCAAGAAATTTGAAATTTTCTACACCGATTTACTTGCTTGTGTGCATTTTTCTAAAAAAAAAGATCTCAATAAAGATGAGCACATCTTAGTGATTAGTAATGTTTTCTCTTGTTAGAAATTTCAGTTTTACCAAACCATCACCAAACGTCATAAAGTCTCTAAGATGAGCTAATCAAAATGACGTTTTCTTTAATTTTATATGCAAACATATACGCAAAAGAGAGATTTTCTTGTTCTGCACGCAAGTAAAAAAGTTTATAAGAATGACTACTGATTCAGTGTATTACGACAATTGTCTACTAGTATGCTCCTCTCTATAATTCATGCAAAAGGATTTTGGGTGTTTGTGTCACTGCTTTTTTGCAACAAGTTTCGGTTGGCTTACACTTTTAATGAGTGTCCTTTTGTCTTTTTTATTTTCATGATGAATACACACTTCCAACTATGCAAAACGTAATGGTTGGCGTAACAGTGAAAAACACTAGAAATAGTATAAAGATATAAAATCGCATTAGAAGTGCGATTGATGGGAGTTCTTTAAACATTATTGTAATAATAATGGAGAGAATTCTTCGTATGCATTGTAGATTTCTTGCCTTTATTTTCAAGATGGCAACACATGACGCCAATGAGATCCTGGAGTGAGCTATTTTTATATTCATAATATGAATTTAATGAATGTGCTCATCTGATGAGGATATCCTCTTTCCAAATACCCAGCACTATAATTTTCTTTCATTGTTGCATGCAACCAAATATTCTTTTCTTTATATTAAATGCGTGTCAAGTCTGTGTTATATAATGTTATAAAAAGATTGAGCTCGTGTGTGTACACACGTATGTAATACACGATGATGGATAAATGATGAGCAGAATTAAAAAAAGTTTTCACAATTTCTATGCAAAATATAAAATAATTGAAAGTTCTCAAGTGTGAAACGCATTCAGTATTCACCAACGTTAATAATTTGTACGATAGATAATCAAAAATATGTATGAGGTCCTTACATAAGATGCCATAAATAATCGAGTAGTAATATTCAATATAGGTGGAAATGAAGGTATAAAAATACTTTAGAATATTAGAATGAGCTTGCTGTGAAAAAGTAATTTAAGTATTGTATAGTCATTAATTATAATTATCAGTTTATTACCCTCAACTTTTGTAGATAAATTAATTTTTTCGTAATTAATTACGTGTTTATGTGTATATTGTTTAGTTTTGGTAAAATAAAAGGTGGCGATACAACAACAAAAAACTTCAAGTTATATGCACAAATGCATTGTTTCGCTGCATTTATTCGCAAATGTAAAAAATGTTATTATGATCAAGTTTTGCAAGATTGTACTAGTAATAATCAATAGAACAGATGAAATGGACTAAATCTAAATTAATGAAATTGTAAACATGCTTTCAGTACACATAGGTATATAATTACAAGTAAGGAGATATTTTTCTGTTTAGTAGTTTATGTTTCAAATTTAGTTTCATGCTTCAGAACGGAACTAAACTATAATTTAGCACAGCACAACTGAGTGTATTTGATTCTTGTCTTGCATCAAAAGTCTACTTACCTATTCACATTCACACGATTACCTATGCGAAATTACACCAATGCATAGTTATTGTATTGAACATGCCTTCATTGTCTGCTTGCATTTATATGTAGCAAACTTTATATAAAGAGGCCCATACTAAAATTTTAAACTTATATAACTGTACTCCAACAGACAACAATAATTTAAAGCACAAATTCAAAATTGTTGTTTTGTTTTATTACAAGAGTGTTAATTCACGCCCTACTTCGTTAAGTATTTCACTTTTGGATATAGTCATTGTCAAAATTCAATAGTAAACTTCTAACTAGGTAAAAGTCGAATTTACACAATTGACGCGTCATATGTAGGCGGTAGGTGTTTGGGTATGTGTATGTTGCCTGCATTTTTAGAAAAACCAAGTCATACATGACTCCCATGTATATATGCCAATTCGTTGCATTGTTTTATTTCAGTTTGCTTTCAATTCATTCAACACTGCGTGCCGTCAAAACGGATACATGTGCGTCCAACAATCAGATTTTAAAATTTAGAATTCCACAAACAATGTTTTGTTATCTCCAATCTGTACTTATTGTCTTTCATTTTTGTGCTTACTGGAATAATGGATTAAATCTTTTCAAAACTTTCAGGCAAATTGATAATAATGAACGACTAAGTGAAAACAATGAGCATTCTTGCAAATAGGTATATATATTTATTAGCATTCATAAACTTTTGTACGTATAGGCTGCCGTTGTTCTCATTTTCTGTTTTGTACCTAGATTTTAGAAATTACAAGATATGTCAAAATCAAAATAATATGTAAGTAAAGCTTGCAACGGTTACGTCAAAACTATTTTTGTTTGACTCATAAATCCATGATGGGTCAAATATTCGCAATCAAAATTTGAGTGAAAAATCGTTTTTGTTCCTATGTACGTACATTTCTAAAAAAGACAATTTGATAAAATGCAAGCGTACATAAACATTCCAAAATGGGAATTTTTACTTAGATTTGAAATCACAATACAAACTACTATACACACGTGCATTAAAGTATAAATATGCTCTCGATTTACATTGGAAATGGATATATTGCCCATGATAAATAAACGGCATTCATAAGTAATCTCATTGATTACCAAAAAAACTGATGACTTTATTTTGTTTGAATTTTTAAAAAATATCAAATATCAGTATGAGCCAAATTATATTATTTCACATTAACGTTAGCTAATGATTCTGCAACGACAAACCCCTTCCCGGGAAGGACCACCACTATACGGTTTTGCATTGCATCGATTGGGACGTGTTTAACCTAAAAATTTAATTCAATTTTTACTATTCACCATTCACACAAAGTTACATAGGCAGCATAAAAATTTCCGCGTAAACCATTGATTTTATCTTTAACAACTTACCAGACCACTAATGACGGTGCGAACATTGGGTTCCCCAACATCAATTTTTTCAACGTACAAGCTATCTGCATCAGGGTGCCTGGTACATTCTTTGATTAAACCAATTCGTAAATCTAACCGTCCAACATCTACCTCTTCATTTCCTTGGGCGTCAGAAGTCGCAGTCTGATCTGCAGCTTCCTTTTGTTTTCCACTCTTTGGAGGGTTCCCACCTGCTTTTGCGTCACCTCCCTTATTCTTTCCTTTTTTGCCTGGCTGTTGTTGTTGTTGTGGAGGAGTCTCAGACTTCACCTCCGTCTGTTGTTGACTCTGTGGTGTTACTGCTTCTTGTTTTACCGAATCACCTGAAGAAGCAACAACAACTGCCGAACGTTCCAGTAATTTTGGATCTCGAACAACAGGATTGCCACCATTTTTGATTTGTTGCAGAATCAGCGTCTCCTTCCATTTTTGAACTTCTTGCTTCAGTGCGTCGTTTTCTTGGATAAGTTTTTGGGCTTCCGTACACAACCCAGGATCGCAATTCTGAAGAACAGCCAACTTTGAGTAAATTTCCTGGACTAAATTGTCTGCTGTTTGAGCATTATTTTCTAGCTGCGCCATCGCTTCCACCGTTGACATTATTTTGCTGTTTACTGGATAACTGATGAAATGGTTCACAAGATTAGACAATATTTTACTAAAATATGTTAAATTTGTTAGTCCTATTAGGCCCTGCTTGCTGCTGAACACAGTACTCGTATTTGTTGCAAAAACACTTTTTTCTGATGCTCCCCATTCACAAAATGTCTGCGTTGTATAATTATCTTCCTTGCCAATGTATTTACTACAACGAGAATTAGTGAACGCTGTTCCAAGGATTGGAAAGGATTTTAAAACACGACATATGGAAGGATATTTTGGTTGAAAGTGTGTAAAATGTTGAAGAAGCAGCCGAAATGACTCATGTTGATGGAAAACTCTACCGGGGGAACAAGCTTTCAAGACAAGCATTATAAATAGATACTCTACTAAGAAACCTGTTCAACTCTGTTACTCAATTACAAATTAGCCAAGATGATCAATGATAAGATACGTTTAAAAAAGTATCCGGTGGATGTATGCGTGGAATAAGCAAAAAGAATCCTTTATGATGACATGGAACAGGCGCAAGTAAATTTGAGTGCACCAATTGCACAAACATGTAAAGTTATGATGATAATTGATAACCTCTTGATTTACCTTTTTAATTTTATTGAATTTAAAATGTATATTTAAACTAACCTGTGCTGTGCTAAAGTTTAGTAAGAGTATACTAACAATGTTCACTCACAAATTGTTTGTGTTGATAAACTAGAAAATTAAAAGCACGTATTTTGGAAAATACCGGAAGAATCTGTTGAATTTCCTTTCACACAGCAAACATCTGCTGCATATTACATTACCTACATGGATTAGCATCGGCATTCGGCATATTCGGCATCAGCTACAATAATATCAGCAGCAAGCCAAACTAAACATTTTTCTACCTGCTCTTATGGCTTATTCTTATACATGCCTCTCTCTATTATAGTCAGAAGTCAGAACGAGCATACACATATCACACTGACAATAAAAAAAATAATCACAATAAAATTCCCGTGCCAAACTGCCAAACTGTTCACCAGCAAAAAAGTAAAAACATTGAATTTTTTAATAAATCAAATTCATTTAAAAAAATTATCTGTTGCTGTAATATACCTGCTACTATCCTCAATATGAAATGGAAAATGAAAATTCAACAGGTTATAAAATATTTACTTGCTATTAAGTAATTTTTACATAGGTATAGTCACAGAAAACATGCATTATACTAACAAATTTAATTGAATAAATTGCAGTTCTTTTCGCTTGTTTAAAACCTGGAAAGTATATTTTTATATTGACACATATACTACTTACCATACCATAATTATTGATGTGCCTAATTTGCACTATTTATTATTTTTATTTTCACTGTTTACAGTTGCATATGCTTTCACCACAAAAACCAGAACAAAGTATATGTTTTTATTAAATGAGACTTTCTCATCATGATATAATTTATCCCATATCTTCGGCTGTCTATTGTCTATTTCTCTAGAATAAGACAGACAACATCATATAGTGAGTTAAGTAATATGATATGATGGCAACCACTACTGGAACTGAACTGGACAACCATACTTATGCATACAAACAAGACTAACAAAAGCAACCCGGTTCGGGGAGAGAGAAATGTATTTTGCATGCATGCATACGTATTGTGGAATTAGGGGAGAAACCGACACGCTATTTTATCGATTTTCTCCGAAATCAACAAATCATGTGGACATTTGGACATTAGCCCTGTTTCAACGTGCCTTCCTATGTATGCACTGGAGAAATAAGTTTTGTCAAAATCGGTTACGTTTTTTGGTTTATCATGCTAGAAAGTTTGTTTGAAATCGTAATAGTAGGGAAAGTTGCACGAAAAAGGTGTGAACTAGAATCGAATCTTGAATCTATAATATAAACATACTTTTACTGTTAATCTTATGTCGTTATTATTACTATGAACAGTTCTCATTGGACTTGATAAAGAAAGGTAAAACAATACAGCATTTACTTGCTTAAATTACAATGCTGTCAAGTGCTGAATAAAAAATAAAAGTGTTTAATAAATCGTTTCAGCTGAGAAAAATATAAGTCTCTCAAAATGTTCAGCGATGCATCAGGCAGTTCTGAAAATGAGGTGGTCACTCGTACTTTCAAAATCCACCGTTTCGATCCACATCCCAGAAGACGAATGCTGATAATACGAGGCGATCTCATGATATCCGTTACTAGTCCAATGTGCAACATGGTTCTGGCAGAGGATACTCGTGAATTCAAAAAGGTTATCTCTTTGGAGGGACTTGCAAAAGAGTCGGACCGAGAAACAATAATTGAGGAAATTCTAAAGGCATGCCCTTTTATTGATGTGGACTTGGTTCCTCATCTGTCCATTACTGTGGAGTATTTACGAAACCGAAAATATGATGACAAGGGTTTTGCAGTCTCTGCTGCAGGTCAGCCAAGCTCAAAATCCTCCACTCCTGTTTCTGACTTTCCCGACTATTTCGAGGATGAGTCCATGCTGCCTAGTGAAACTGCAGAGACTGACTTTCACGAAAAGGTGGACATGGCTAGTTTGGAAAGTTACGTGGAGCTGCTTTACGAGGAGGACTTTAGTGAAAAAGTGAGAGGAGCAAGACTGCTTTCTAAACTGGCAAAAATCTCAGAAAATCTCGTGTCCATTGCTTATCATGAATCCGCCCTCAACGCACTTTTCCGCACATTACGGGAAGACTATAAAAAGTCTATGGATTTGACTACGTACATTTTGTCAGTGTGTTTGAGTTACGCTCAGTTCACAGACTTTCACAAGCTTCTTACCTCCCACAAAGTTTGCACGATCACATTTGACGTAATCGAGTTTGAGCTGTTGCGTTATGAAAAGTGGACACTGGAGGTGGCTCGGAGACAGGAAGTTACTGAGTTGGAACCTAGTGTAAGCAAATTTCGAGCCGATTTTGAGAAGATGAAACAAAAATTTGGTGAACTAACCCGCAAACAAGACGCCTTGCTTAGTGTCGCTTTTGACATTTTATTACACATGTCAGAAAATAAATTTCTTCATCGCGAAATTCTCGGACGTGGTATCATCCCAATGTTGGTGAGCACATTGGAACGCAAGAATCTCGACCTTCTCAGCGTTGTTCTTACTTTTCTCAAAAATTTATCCCTGTTTGCTCAAGCCAAAGCACAGCTAAACCAACTTAAAATTATTGAAAATATCACCGAACTTTTAAATGCATCCGTCCCCAAACAGATAACTGATTTATGTCTGGGTCTGCTCTTTAATTTGTGTTTCGACACACGAATGCGTCACAAACTTGTCAAATTGGAAATGCTCCCTAAAGTAGCATCATTCTTGTCTGATCCCGTCCTTGAGAACAACACAAGGAAAATTTTATATTTAATGTCAATGGACCGAAGAATACGACCAAAATTGGCAGCCCTAAAAATTGTACCTGTTGTACTCCGCCTTCTGTCCGAAAACCAAGATAAGCTTGCCTCGAATCTCGAAGTTGCCGGGATAGCAATTAATCTTTCAAAAAATAAACGAGCTGCAGGCGTCATGTGTGAACAAGACGGACTGGTACAGCTCCTTCAACAAGCATTTGAGAATGAGGATCCCCTCGTGATGAAAATTTTGAGAAATATTTCGGAGCACCCAAGCACCAAACCTGGTTTCCGAGATTTCACGTGCGACTTGGCCAGAGCCATTGGTGAAGCTACATCATCTGAATTTATTATGGAATGCACGGGTACTTTGAGCAACCTTGACCTACCAAATATTGACTACTGTAAAATATTAAATGAGTTTGGATTAATTCCTTGGATTCAATCTGTACTCATGAGAGCGTTGACCATGGCAAGTGCACAAAAGCCAACAACGGCACAACAAACCAGAGGTCAAAAAGCGAGAGAAACGGCTAGAGCACTGATGACGTTAGAAGTAATCGTTTTGATTGGAACCTGCGCTGGGGATGAGGATGCCGCTGACTTGCTTATTGAAGAAGGGATATTAGAACTTTTGATAAAAATATTAGTCACAAATGGAGCCGTATTTGCGCACTCAAGTGTTCAGCAAACTCAACTAAAGCATCAGATTTTTTACGTTTTCTTTAGATTTTGCTGTCATCCTGAAAGTCGTAAATATATTCAGGAAAAAACCCGAATACCAAAAATCATTTTGGAAATTTTAAATGACCATCGACACGGGAATGGAAGATCTCAGCAGATTTGCGAAGCAATCATGGACTTGTTTGGAGAGTGTGACAAGGAATGGATTGAGAAGCTAAAAGAGAAAAGATTTACTCTTCATAATGAAGCTTGGATTGATATGACAGAGAGAACTGGTGGAGACGGTGTTTTTGATACAATTTTGGGGCAAGCTGCTACCTCAACCAATGATCCACGGAACTTTGGCAGTGGTAAGACAATTAGATATTTGCATAAGTATAAAATAATACAATAGTTTACCAAGTAGAAAAGTCAGGTGTTGAATGCTGACATGTTGGGTATATATTTTTATTTTTATCTGATTACAGGTCCCGATGACCAAGATGAAGAATATGAGGAAGAAGATGATGATGAGGAAGACGACGAAGAGGATGAAGAGGAGTTTGATGAGGAGGATGAGGGTAGATCAACCAGTGGTGATAATACAGCTAGAAGCATATTTGACAGATTTCGGGCACAGTACGAACAAGAAAAGAAGGCAAGAGAAGAGTGGGAAAAGGAAATGAGCGAAGACGAAGAAAACGATGATGACGATTCGGTCAGTAGTCCTTCAATTGATGCTCAGTGGGATGCAGCCTTCAAAACTGCAATGATCACTAGTGGTGGCAGTAATAGTGGTAGAAAATCAGCTATAGTTGGAGGTATAAGGAAGAGCCGTCCAAAATCTGAATTTCGCCATTAAAAAGTATTAACAATTAATGACATCAAAGAGTTCATATTAGTAGATATCTAAATAAGACCATATAAAAATCTAGAGATGTAATAAAAACATGAATGTATAATATTTACAATTTGCACAAAACAATAAAGTTATTACAACAACAGTGATTAGTGCTGTAATAAACTAAATAAACGTATATAAAACAAAGTTTACATTTGATAACTTTTATGTAGGTATGTATTTGCTTACTTACTTAGCTTCAAGTGCGCTATCAAACATTATTACTATCAAATTAGTCAACATGAGTGCAAAAACAACGTATCTGTTAGATAGGTGAATGCAAGGAGGTTTTAAGTTTCTACATATCTCAATGGATGAATACGATACGTCAAGTACTTCAAATGTTAATTGTTATTTAAAAGTTTAATTCCTGGAAATATTCTTACAAATATTTCTTTACTGCATACAATGTTTTTTAAATGAATGTCGAAAACCGTTCTAATGAATTTTAGTACGAACGTCGTGCAAGAAATATTTTTTAAACATTGTATTGTCATTCGTAAACTTTCCAGAATTTGTTAGTGGTGCCAATGAAAAATTGTCTGATTGTGATAGACAGCACTTTTACTTGAGCTAAAATCTTTCCATGCAAAATTTGCAACCATTTCATATTTTGGCTGTAATAATGTGATATGACTCTCATGTGTGACTCAAGCTACGTGTTTTTTTTAGCAGCAATGTATGTATTGATTAATAGAAATTTTTTATCATAGTTATTGTATTAGTCTAATTATTTTTTTCTGTCCGTGCTTCAACGAGGAAAACACATTGCCCGTCAACTAAAAATATATTTTAATTAATATAGATGGGTACTTACATAGCTATATGTATGTAGTTGTCTGTGACGATTCCAATGTGGTAGTTTTATGCAAATGCAAAACTGCTTCTAATGATGTAGACAAACATCGCACAAAGTTTTTTGCACGGTTGACTTTGCGTTACACCGACTCTTTTCAAAGCCCATAAAATAGGATTCATGCAAATTATTACTTTTTTATGCTTCGCCGTCAAATCAGCCAGAAAGCTTTTCGTAATCACTTTCCTAGTCTTCTTGAATATACTGTGTTTTTATGCAAATTACCATCCTAAAATATTACCAATATTCCAACCATTCAGACAGAAAGGTAAAGGCATTGGCTAAAGAGAAACCTGATTTCATGACTGCCGTATGCTTTTCGGTTCGCACACTCAAAATAGTCTACTATTTGTAAATATGATCAATTTAATAAATTATTATTCTCATCGAGTCATCATGGTCTTCCATATACCATCACATATAAGATGGAATTTGTTCACTTTCTTGTTTGTTGTTTACAAAAATTGATGAGGCAAATGCAAAGTAAACTCTCTGTTTCTTTGCACCAGGCAAACGTTTACGTTTTCAGTCCAAAGCTCACCATAACATTAAATTTGAGATTTTTATGAGTTTTCAGATTTTTCTCTTCGTCTCTCTCGGATACATGCACCAGAGGGATGTTAGAAAAGCTGCGAGTGTACACGAACTTACCGAGTTGTTCAGCTTGACTGCTAAAGTTCTATAATACAACGTACGTAATGATAAGATGCTTGCTAGATACTCCCCATCGGCCTATTACAAAGTAACAGTAAAGTAGAGAGTTCATACGAAAACTGGTGGACGGACACTACTATAATATGTAATTGTGGATCTTTTTTGTCAGTGAGCCAGCAGCAATCATCTGCTTCTCTTGACTTCTCCTTTCTAGCAAGCAGAAACCAAATGTTGGAATATGATAATACTCCACTGAAACTTCCCATCCAGATCCAGTCATTTCCTGTGCACATAAGATGTGCACAAACAAGAAGTTATATTGCATATTATCTGACACGATATACATACTACAACGTAACACAGTGTACTTAATATGAACTTATGTCGTATACTTTCATAGAAATTTTTCTTGCAGAAACTGTGCACGTGCGTGCTGTATGGATGGAGGGATCGAGGGATTCTGTAAAGCGTTTCATCTACATTGTATTGTAGTAGTTCATGGAACTTGGTAACAGCAAGTTCCAATATTTTGCGAAAAATTTTTGTCTGATCACTAGTGCATATTTACTTATCGGTTTGCTCGGTACAAATATTGTTTCATATCATCCGTGATGATGAGTAGCATATACCATTAACATATATATGGTGACTACGCTATTATTACATGGACGTGAATTCGGTATTTCTTTAATAGCTCTTCACGCTTATTCGTTCGTTATCATATCTATCGAGTAAGCTTTTTAGGTCGTAATAATTTTCACGTAAGAAGCATAATATAATCATGTCAGCGATTCTGTTTATTGCATCCATTGTATGAGGAAGAAACGTCACATTGAATGTAATAACGGAAATCTTCCTCCACTCACTTCATTTCCAATAGCTGCGAGCAGCTGCTGGAAGTAGACTGAAGAAATGCAATTCTAAAGTTTCATTTCATCATCTCGTATTTCCAAAATTGTAGTTTCTTTTGGGTGCGATTAAAATTTACAGGGTACTTTGTTTAGAAGAAAGAAAGTAAAAATACGTTTGTCAATACATAGGTACTATATGAAAAGAAAACACAAAAAAGAGTAAGTGAAAAAGCCCGAAATCCAAACATAGAGAGTGTATTGTGTACTAATCATTCGTGAGATCTCATCGCATATATATTATTTACATACAGTCGAATCTAATCCTTGTGTCTTTAGGGCTTAAGAACAACGTAGTGGATAGCTGTAGTTTCTTGAGTTTTGACAAATTTCTTTGTTTGTGTTGGTGCCATTTAATTTTGTTTTCCTATTGATAGCAACTCATAGTGTATATAAATCAATAGCAAGAAATACGTGGTGGTTCACCAATGGTTGTGAGTACAAAATATGTTTTAAATTGTCACCATTTAAGTAGGATGATCAAATCGTGGACAGCGTTTGTTGTTTTAAACTTAAAGATGCGTTTTTGTACGAGATATTTTAGTCAAAATATAAAAAAATGCTTACATATTTACAAAAAGCAAAAACCGAAAAAGCATAAAAATATTTACTTTAGTCTTAGACTTTATTATGTGGAGACATGTTGATACTTTCAACTTTTCGAGAAAAAACTCTATCTGATTACAAACATTGCCTTATTCTATATTTACTTACATACGTACGCAACCTATTTTATTATATGATAACAACCAACCAGGGCATGTGTTTATTATCAGTTAGTACTGTTAGTAGTGCCAAATGTAAAGATAAGTGGGCAGGTTTAATTTATGCCTGAGTCTGAAAAAAATGCTACAAACTTTATGTAGAGTAGGTAGGCATGTTGCAATCTACATACAATTTAATACAATTTGATTGAGAGGAAACAAAATGCTTTTATATATTGTCTTCCTTCACAATAATAGATCGTTGTTATTTGTGTTAATCATATACAAGATGCTAAAAATAACCTGAAAATATGCAGAATAAAAGTTTTCTAAGCGTGAAAAATTTAGTCAAGCTGATTTTATCGGACGTTGGCAGGTTAAGTTTACATTGACTGAAATTATTGTGTGTTTGTGTTTATCTAGGTATTACAAGATTGCATGAGTGACAAACACAGACACAGGGTAAATATTGGACTTGACGTGACTGTTCCTTACAAAAAAACAAATCAAATCGTGCCAATTACTTGATCTGTGGAACCGCATGTAGATGTACAACTTTCAGTACGTGATATTATCGTGAAAGAGAGAAGAAGACTACCCACTTTTTAAAGAGCATCTATGATTTTGGCTAATAAAAATAAAAAACCATACATTTGCCATGAGAAGTTGACTGAGTGACAGGTAAGAGAATACTTCTCGATATATTGACTATGTGTTTTTTATCAATAATACACGCACACTCTTTTCTGAAGCATTTACGATAGAATGAAACTGGCTTTGAATTGAATGCTTTCATTTACTGGTATTCTCAATCAAAACTTGTTAGATGACAAGTATGCTGATTTATTTAATTGAGACCACGTTGTTGTTGAGGAAATGTTTATACTGAATTGTATATAGAGCTCGCGCTATCATGCGTTTGGAACATGAAAGTCTTGAAAAGAAATCATGACTGAACAGTGGTTAATACCATCTTAATTATAGATATGCAAGCATTTAAATGCAGACAAGGCTTAATAACATGTGAAGGAAAAGAAAAACAAAACCTTTTATCTGATTATTTAACTCTATCCTTTGGTTATTGATGATAATGCAGTTGTGAGTCAAAGCGTGATGCTTTTTGTGTTTACATTTGAAATTTGTTTATTTGAGCCGCAATATTTTAGCAATGACCATGAACGCTTAAAAACATTTTCGCCGTTACTTAAATAACAACATGCTAAACGAATATATCTACATGTCTTGTTTAAAATGAATGGTTTATTTGGTTAGTATTTTGCAAAATTTAAGAAAAAAGCATCGTCATCGACAGATGGAAAATTTTCCCTAAAAATAAAAAAATATGACCAAATAGGCAACGCCCACAAGAAATCAATTTTGAGATTCTTTAATAGAGAGAAAATGAAAAGTAAAGAGATCATGCTCTACAACTTTCTACGCACATGACAAAGATTTGAAAAGATTTAGAGAAATCATAGACTGATTGACGCGCTCGTTTTCGTTAACAACAAGTAAAACCTCAAGGTTGCGGCTTGATGATTGTGTGATGGTATAACGTACATCGTTTAAGTGGTTTACTTTATTGTAAAGGAATGTATAATAATATTTTGGTCATGTTACGAGCTAATTGATTTGTTACCTTTAAAAAATGCGTAAATACATTACTCGCTTTTTATCAACACTTTAGAGTCAAAATTTGCATAAACTAAACTGTTCATAAAGTTACTTAACACCAATAACCCCAAACATCAATTATCGTTATCGATCATACGATCAATGTCGCTAATAAAGTTAACCGTCCAGTATAAACATCTCTTTCTATACTAACTGACTTTGTGAAAGTGTTTAGGTCTACGTCTCAAAGCACCCCATTTGAATGCAAAAATCGCTTCACAAATTCACAATACAAATAGCATGTACAGAAAATGCTTCCTTGATGCCGGTAGTGGCTACAATCTTTATATATCTAATGACACAAAGAATAATGACAAAACTGGTGTATATTACATGTTATAAATAATGTTTATGAAGATATGAGACATCTGAGACATGAAGATACGATTAATATGGATTTGTTATTGCATGTTCCAATATAAAAAAAATTCTCGGCTATAATCAATTTTGTAAAATGCATGCATGCATGAAATGACTACATTCAATTAATATTGATTAAATTTTAGAATTATCATTATTGCTTGTAAATACTCCATAGCTTAAAAATGCATAACCATTCTTTAAAATTGTGACACAAGACTGCTTTTTAAAATGAAGTTAGTATGCTTTCGATTTTACATACTGCATACTTTGCTTTGTATCATGATCGCTCGGTGACATCAGTGCACTTTTGTATTAAACCAAATTCAACTTTAATCCATTTATGGTGATATCGTTGTATGTTGAATCTTACACTCTGTGTCAGACAATTTTCGTTTCATTTGATTCATTCAGAATTTTTGTTTACGTTGGTTTTTAGTTTTGACACAACTTTTTGTTGTTACGTACTGTTTATCAGTTTTGTGTTAAATGTCACTCAATCCAATCGTTCTACGTCACACAACAGCAACGGCACAGCATCCAGTTCGAATTCAACCCATACAATACATATATGTATAGTGGGTGTTTGTTAGTTTATTTATCCAATACATGGTGTATTTGTGGTTTTCATAATTAGCTAATAATTTCTTTTTGCTTTCAGTCGATCATTATTACAAATGGGTTTGTCACGTTCATTAACTCTTTACAATATAAGTAATGTATAAATTAGGCCTATTTATCAGAAAATAGAAATAACTCCTCATCAGAATCAATAGACCTATATCATTTATCATCATTTCCACTGCCTCCTCAAATTTATTAAGTCAATAAACCGATAATCGTGCATAGAAAAAGGTGCAATCAGTAAAGTTACATCTAATATATCAATGAACTATGTAGCGTAAAACCTTTAAAGCTTTTATCGATTTTAATTGCCTTTTAATCATAAGCTGTACTGTATGTACATGCAACTAGCGAAAACTTCAGTTCAGTTGTTATATTTCAGAATGAAAAATTTAACAGCTTTTCAACAGTTGCCGTTTAACTGTAAAAGTCGTTCAAACTAGTATAGTATCAGAACTTGCCCTAGACAGTAATCAATAATTGACTGATGAGAGCAGAATTATATTGTGTTGATGGACGGACAGACAGATGCATACAGGATGTTCTTTTCATTCATATCTCAAACTCTGTCGCGTCAGTCTTGATGACGTTAGGCATAATTAATTGAAAAAAATACTCAAATTATTTTCGACAAATTAATTAATCAATAGACATCATGCCAGCTGAAATGTGGCGCTGTCCGTGATACTCTATTACAACTCCTATTTATTTCCTTACTCTGTTAATGACCAAGGAAAATCTATAAAAATGCTTTAATGCATTTATTTTTTCAAGCTATGGATAACCAGTGTCATTGTGTTTGTGCCAGTTCAGTGTGACAAAATTTGGTTATTTCCTGTAGAGTGAAGATTTTTAATTGATTTTGAAACTTAAATATTGATTCAATGAACTTTTTGACTGAAACTGGATGCACTTGTAAGCTGTAAATTCAAGTGCACTCGCACTCGATTCTTCAGGTACACTACATAAGATAGTCTAAGACTTTCTAATGTAGTCTGCTTGTCTCAAAAACCCTGATACAAATTGTCACTATATTATGTTATGTATTTACGAGAGTACATACGTGACGCATGAGAGTAGGTATTATTTACCGCCTAGGTTCAGCAATATTTTTACCGAGACATTCAAAATCAGTTGCATATGAAGTTGAGGTTATCTAAAATGCGTAATGCGTACTATGGTATTGCCATTGTCACTATTTTCAGATATTTTATGCGTTTGCATTAATCTGCCTCTGCATATAACTGTCTAGCTAGTCGGTGTAATAAGTACATTTTATTTACTGTTTGCATTTTCATTACGAAACAAAGCTTGTAAACGTCTTTTCCAGGGTAAAAACAAAAAAAGCGTTGTCACCAGATGTCAACAAAAAGGTCAAGATAAAACGTAATAATTTTGAAAAAAAGTTCCCTAAGACGAATCAGGCAACAATGAAATGAAAATGGATTTTCTTTATGTATATATACTACAGGGCTTTAGAGACAGGTGCATAGTTTGATAAGTAGTAATGATTTTCATATGCGCTGCTTCTTTTATGGTTTCTGGGTGCTGTGTAGGCTGAGAAACCTATCCGAAGTAAGTACCTATGCACAAAAGCAGATGCGTTTTTAAAAAGGGAGCAGGTTATAGATATTGCCTATACCACATAAAAAGATTTTTATATACATACATACATACTGGTGAACATGCGTGTATTTTATTCAGTTGAAACGGTGATTTGTCCTTCAGAAAAACACATTTGTTGAGCTGACGGTTCCTCGTTTCAGTTTTCGGTAGCCAGCAGGTGTACGCGTGATTCTGCTTTTCACTTGAGTGGTAAAAATATCGAGAAAGATGTTTATAAAAACCTGTGTACCATGTTTACTATGATGCTTCTACCTCAATATGTTCCAGAACGTTTGAAGATATTTTGACCCATTATACTATATTGTTTTGTTATTTTGCCTTCAGGGATTTACGTCAGGAACAAAGAAACAACATTTTGTTGGTACAAGGGGAGCACAAAATGTTCATTTTAAAAAGAAATTCGTTCATTTTCATTCTATTGCGCTTTCAACTTTCTTTCCGAGAACTACATTTACTGATAACGCAATCTATGTATAAGCACCCTGCATGTGCATAGTATACATAGATAACAATTTTAAACTGACAGTTGGTGATAGATTAATATTGTGGTGAATGTGAACAGCAAATAGTTTTTGAACTTTCTCAAAAATTTGTATCGTTGAAATGTTTTTGCACATCCTTTAAACGTATAAACGTAAAAAGCGTCGGCATTAATTGTTGTACGATAATATTTTTAATAATCTATGCCTACATTTTGAATTTGTTTGCTTTTCAGTTTCCACTACTGATATAAATAACAACAACAAATAACATCCATTACAAGAAAAGGGCAGCGATATCGTGCCGCGTAGGGTGATACCAAAGTGGAAATAAATGTCATTGACATAAATAAAAATTTGTTTTTCAGCAGTGCGAACTGTAGTTTATTAATTTATTTGAATACAAATTCGTTTCATATGTGATGCGTACATTTTTGTACCAAGTCGTTAAATAAAATATGCCATTGTGCAACTAAAAATACAAGGAGTAATCACAAATCATGGAGGAAAATAAGACTGCAAGTGAAGATCAATCAAATAGCATTATCATTGAAAATACTCGTGCTGACAATCAACAAGAAGCAAACAGTGAGAGTGACAGAGTCTCTCGACAATTTTCATCAAGCACACAACCTGTCAAAAATGATCTTGAAGATTCACCCCGGAAGTCGGGCATGGATGATGCTCTGGAGTCGTTTGTGGTAAGCACGTCACATAATATAATGTAGCAAAACATGTTTTCTTGCTAGTATGCTTTCTACGCATATGTAGTCTTAAGATTTCACAAACGAAAAGATCTTTTTATTTTTAATTATGATAGTAATAAAGACAGAGCATTAGAAAGATTTGTTTTCATTTTCCGGTCCATTAATATGTTGACCCGTTGACCGGATATAATTACATCGTTAAGATGAATGAATGATAATGACACCCAAAAATAACTATGAACCAATAAATCTGTTTTCCATCGCTCTACGTTGTAAGCAATTTATTAATTGCGTATTTTTATTTTTTTATTATTTTAGATACCATTCATTGGATCACACACACTATGCCGACTTCACACTATGCCGACTCAATATTCGTTGACACACTATGCCGACTACACGTTATGCCGACTACACATTATGCCGACTACACACTATGCCGACTACTTACTACGCCGACTGCACACTATGCCGAAATCTCCCTATCCTAGCAATGCAGAGTAAAATTTAGTTAACAAATCCCCAATGTTGTGTCCATGTTAAATTCCCAATGCTGTGTCCATGTTAAATTCTCAATGCTGAGTCCATGTTAAATTCTCAATGCTGAGTCCATGT
>JAHZMT010005113.1:0-15378 GCA_027743785.1 Sinhomidia bicolor
AATTGTATATAATCGCTACATACTTCTTTGTTAACGTATTCAGTACTTTTACTTGTAGTATTTATTTTTGAAATTGCATTCTCATTTAGAATGTCCCTTAAAGAATCTGGAGCGAGGTTTTGTTTTGCTTTCCAGCATAACTACACAATTTCATACATATGCATTTATTTTATGTTATATACAGAAATTGCAAGAAACATGCATTCCAGTTCAAATAGAGATTTTATATCATTTGATTTGAAAACAAAAAAGACCATTTAAAAAAACTTTTTCATATAAATCCGACCTTCTTGTGTATGTTCTAAGCTAAAGTGAAAGGCTACGGCTATGTATTAAAACGATTTTGCCAAAGTCGTGGGTGGGCATTTATGACGTAGTTTACCAAAATTGGCTGAAAGGTAGAAATATTTCAAAGGTTCAAAATCTTACCGAGATTAAGTGTTTGGCAAGGATTTTGTACTGATTGAGGTACGCATCAAGGGTGTACGGTCCATAAAGCGTAGATGCAGACTCATAGCGTTGTTTCTGATACTCTTCATATGTTGCGATGTAATGCGTATATACGTTACTCAAGCCAGCAATAATCACGTGCGGTGCAGGACTGTCAGGCTCCATTTCCCTTAAAACCCCCTCGATGGCTTTTCGAAGTCTTCGCCCAGACATTGTTGTTAGCTCACCCGGGATTCCAACTATGTATAAGTTACCAACTCGTAATATTTGCGTCTCCACTATGCTTGGAATCCAGTCATAGGGAAAATGGGCTTCGCCAACAGGAAGTAGAATAGGTTTAGGTCTGCAAAAAATGTAATTACAGCATAACTTAAATATAAATTAACAGCATGCATGTAAAATTGTTCCGTATGTTTTCTAATTAGTATTTAATAGGAGGTGGTTACGTAAGTTTTATTAACTGTTTCAGCATTTATAGAAAAACTATTTAAATTCTTATATTACTTTTGGCACTCAATGATTTCGTCGCTGGGCTTTTTCAACAGATCACGGACTATATCCCAAAATTGATTTCCGGTCAATTCTCCTTGTTTAAAGTCAAACATTCCCGGTCCATCAGTTGTTCCTGCAGCAAAACTGTAACCCAAAGCTCCAGCACAAGTTTTTCTGGCTACGTTCGTTTGAGTAATTGGATCATAAGTTTCAAACTACAAGACAGGCAATATGCATTATGAAATAAAGAAAACTCATTTGTAAACGACATTTAACAATATAATATAAACCACAATGTGCTTTTATAACGACATTGCAATAGTATGCAATTTAGGTGCGATTTCCGGATTTTCCAGACCCATTTATAAACTTACCTCATAACTACTCATATCAACGTACTGATGAATATGTTTCACGGCCCCCTTTAACTGCTCAGCGGTTTCACTTTGGAATAATTGCAATGCAACATCATACTGTTTTTTCCCAATGATTTCTGTACTTTCCTCCATATCTTTACCAGGTCCAAATGCAATGCAGTTTTGTGTGAAATTGTTGCATGTGCTGGTTTCCAAATCACACGGTTCTCCAGTGTCAATACATCTGGGTCCCGCTGTATTAGGCGACACATCGCCTAAATTGCTGGATGCAAACGCTGCGACAAACTCTCCCTTACCGGGTCTTGCGTCTGGGTTCATTTCATATTCAAAAAGCATGCTAGCATATCCTTTGTTATCTCCAGACAATAGTCGGTTTGTGTTATTCATGGATGTGGGATGCACTGGAAACCAGTTTACAACACCCAGTGGCTTTCCATTTTCTCCTTCAATCCGTAAGAGAACCATTTCTTTGTCGACATCCCCACCCTTGTCCACGTATCTAGTGAACGAAATCAATGTCAATGAAATAATATATTATATGGACTCTGATGGAAATGAGACGCATACCTATATTATTTACAGAATAGACTACACCTACAAACGTGTTAAATTGATATTGACTATGTTCGTAGTAGTGCACAATATGCAAATGTGTTGGGCACTCAACTTGGGCTGTCTGCAAGTAGTGCAAACAGGATAATAATATAGAAAGTACATAAAACATTATTACCATCATACTTTCACTGAAAGAGAAGAACTCATCTAATAATCGTAAGTGAAGTGAAAGGTTGTCGATTTAGCAATAAAAATACCCAGCAACTTGCCACCCTACCAAACTTTTACTTGTACAGCCATTGATACAAAACTTTTTGATGCATTGCATCAATTTCTCGTTTGAAATTCTATCAGCAAATGTTTTTTCATGTCATTATTTCGCCATAGGTGTACCATCATAATGGTATCAAATATCCTCAGCAGGTTTCTCCCACTATTGTTGTTGCACACGAAAACTTATTGTTTGTTGTACTTTCTTATTACCAAAACTGGAAAGTATACTGCTTAGTTAGTATAGTGGACATTGTATTGTTCGGTGTCATTTGCCTAGGCCTAGGCCGACACATATCATCATATACATAGTACGAGCAAGAAGAAAAAGAGAAATGAACTCACGTCAGTCAGACACAAGTGCTCAAAACTTGCAGAACATTTTCTCATAATATATTATTTTAGGGAATATTCTCTCCTTCTTTCCAACAATTTTCTTTGCTGCGTCAATATTTGCGTTACATCTTCAACAGATTTACTAAAAGTCTAAAAAAATTTAAATGTTTTGACAGTGACATTGAAAAAAACTGGAAACTAAGAAGGTATGATTATCTACCTTTATATCTATGATGATAACGATGATACACCATTCTGTTTTGCTCTACGGGTTATTCTATCTGTTGGTTTGAAGGTCAACTGAAACTGAGCTTCTCTTTCATTAACGTCATACGGAATGTCTTTAGTGGTAGTAATGAAGTACTTATATTGTTGGTAATATGTAATTGGATCACCATGTATTAATTATTACTAATGTGAATTACATGCATTTTGTCAAAGAGGAAATTGACAACATTCTTATTTGTAAATAATGAAATTTGAAATATATGCTGCAAATGAAGTTTTAGAGAAAATGTTTGATTTCCGCCTAACTTTTTCTAACAAGTAGTAATAATTGTAAACGGTTCTTTTACAAAATCTGACATAAGAACTCTCATTTAGTAAACGTAAATGAAATTGTAATAGCGACTCATTGCAAAAATTTTCCTCTTATGTGATTTTCGACCAAATTTAGACTTTTGGATAAACAATTATTAGCAATAAATCATTTGTCCTTGAATTTAACTTGCAAGCACGTGTATACGTTTATAAAATTTATCTTTCCTAGGAACTCAATGTCCAATCCTCCCCTCTTGTTCGTATGTAGTCATTTAGTCTATTATAGAGATTTCTTATTCAAACACACATATCTACATCAAGTACGTACATATGTATAAGAAGTAGAATGAAACTTACTCTTCTCTCTCCGATTCGGGATTAGCTAAATAAGATGTTGGACTTCTGTTGATGTTGGCGCCTTCCACCATCCCTTTTTCAATAAATAATTTACCCGGTTGGAGATTTGCGTAGGCTCTTTCAATACTCTGAACCATGCCATCAACAATGGCGTCGAAACTTCCTCGATGGAAGCCAGAGCTGGTAATTCCGTACATGAGATATTGAAGGTAAGCTCCAGGACCGCTGTGTGTGTGAGTTCCACTGAGCAAAACATTTTTTGGTGTAAACACATCTCCATATTTTTCTTGCAATTTTTCAACCACCTGTAAAGAGAAAATTATGTCAATTGACTATTTGATGAAAATGAAACGTTATTTTATATGAAACTAAACGTTTCTGCAGCAAAATGTTCCATTTAGTTTTATAAATATCTATAGTTAATGGAAATAAAGCACTTGACTTCCTGGTAATGTAAGGAATAGGGGTACACGCGTTTTGGGAGGAACTGTTCTAATTATCTAACTCTGTGTTTACAGTGTCTAAACGAAACCTGAATAACTCTACGTGAAGTTCGTAGAATAAAATAAAAACTACCTTCACACAGACATTCTTTGTGAGAAGGCTCCTAATGATACGTCTAGTTTCTCAAGGGAACTTTTCAAAAGAAACTAACTGTACAATTACAGGATCTCATATTGCTTACTAGCATATACAATGATACCCATTCTTATTAGTACAAGTAGTTTATTGGAATGATAAAGAAAGAGCACGCTAAAACGTTAGCCTGAGTAAAGGTCAGGGGCAACGTGCTACTACATTTGTTATTTTGTTTTTGTTTTCTTTTCTCATGTTAGGGCGAGCAAAAGTTTTATTAGCTTGGTGTGTCGAGTGACTAGCATACGAATCATTGCTTTGATTTTAAATAAGTAGCTTTGCATGTTTTTAACAAATTTTTATAATGCCCCCACAAATTTCAAAAATGTTTACCGTAAATTTGATAGCCTGATCGACCATGCCGATGTCAGCGGAAACAAACGTTACTGTGTCTTCTCCAGATTGAAAGATGAAAGCTCTTGCAAAAAGTCTTGTGTGGATTCCCCGGGCAGATTGGGTTAAACTGGCATAACCCATCTGTAAACAATTATAGCATAAATAAAATAAATACAACCATGCAGGTCCTCCAACCATACTCCATTTTAACCAATAAGGCAATAAAAGTCGGCTTGAAAATTAAACTACAAAGGCCTTAGAAATTTATGCCTTTGCTCATCGAAACATTCTTCAATTTTTAGATATTTTAATTCAAGTAACATGAAATAATTTTACTTGTCACAACAAAATAAAATACGTATGCAATAAATACCATTCCAAGCTCTGCCGCCGGGCCGGTTACATCGGCGATTCCGACGCCAACGTTATACTCTCCATTTTCGTTAGAAAAAACTCCTCCAATTGAAAACGTTCCTAGCAATGCTAAAAGAACCACAGGAGATACTTTGATCTTCATTTTGAAGTTTACTTCTACGTTTTACAATGTCTTCACAAGAAATGACCCGTCTCTATATTTGAACAACATCAGATCAGCAGATTCAGGATTTTTTTTATCACAACTGATATTTTAATTTTGTAAGATTATTTTAGTAATTTAATCACAACTATGTCATGTCAAACTTTGGAAAGCTAAAAAGACAATATATTGCCGTTCAGTACTTTATTCATCCATTTAATTCTCATCAGATAATTAGGCGCAAGCGTACACATTCTTGCCGATGGTGGCTGTCAATATACAAAAATGGGAATGTAATATGTAATATCTGTTGAAAGAGTCTGTCATATTATCATTATCAATATGTGCATTATTATAATATTATTATTAAACCTCGAAACCTTGTAATCAATACATCTTGATTCATTATAACTATCTGATAGTTATCAAAACGTAATATAAAGGTTAAAAGGTTAATTTTATGTTAACCTGTTCTACAAATGCTCATGCTAGGTGAGAAACATCTGCACAAAAGGGAAGGTCACATAAAACATGTGTAAATAAACACGCGTATTAATTTAAATAATACAATACCTCACTCGGGCAGAAACTGATAATATTTTATCTGTTAACCGTTCCTTCATGTACTATATTGAAAATGACAATTGATTACATCCTGTACACATATAAAATGAAGTAATTAGTAACTTATTTTGTTTTTTTGCGATGAAAAATCATAAAAAAGATTCAAATGTTATCGTTTAGCACAGTAGCAAATAAACTGCGATCAATCATTGACAATCAGTTTAACAAGAATCATTATGATGATATCAATTAATAATTTTTTCCACAATCTATTGCACAATGCCACCTGTTGTTATTCTGGGATAGACATTCATCAATTAAACCGCAATACCGATTATATTCACCTAACAGTAACAGACAACAGACTTTAAAATGGCGTCACTGACAATGACTGACAACGGCCCCTCCTACATTCGTTGTCAATAGGCAGGTTAACTTGTATCCTCGTACAATACTTTCACTGTCAAGATTCAGGAAGAATTTTTGTGATGATGTTATTGGGGCAAAATGATGAGGCTTTTTTACGATAAAATGGCAGGCACAAACGTATGATCTGCTGCAACTGCTGCAACATTTAAACTACTGTTGATCTGAAGATTAAATTAAGACAGAAATAAACAAATTGTAAAGATTCGCCGTTAAGTTAACAAATTGATATATCATTCAAGTTCTATTACTTGTTGCTCTGCTGTATTATTGAACCATATTTATTATGCACTTTCGACATTTCCGTATAAACATCTTTGTATGCGTTTTATAACCAGAATGGAACGAGTAAATGTAGTAAATTAATGACTGGGTCAAAGATGGAAAAAGTTATGCAAAAGAAATATAATGATTACATTATATATAACTACTCTTACAAATACAACTTGTACGGCCATTTTGTGATATCAGCATCTGACATAAACTGACAATTTTTTATTAATTTTTGTTAATGACATTTTCATCTGCTGACAAAAATGGAAGTCATCAAATCAGAAATAATTGACATTCTGCCCATAAACATTAAAACAATGATTGCTTATAAATGGCAAAATGGGAATGATAATGTCAATTTATATACTTCGATGGCCTAATCGGACCATTGAACTTCAATTGAAATTAGATAAAATGACATTGTGACCATGATAAGGCATTTCGGTCTTCGGAATAACTTGTACTGTCCATCTCCTCTTTCGAACAACATGAAAAATAAGCTACGTAGTATTTAGTTACTGCGACCGTGAGTAACGATGTGATGGATGATGTAAGTATGCATTTTACATTTGAGTAAGTCATGGTAAAAAAAATACGAACAGTAAATTAGTAATGCTTGGTTGATTTTATTCAGTCTGAAATATCAAATTAGTGTGTATTTTATCACAATAATAAAACGCTAAACTGACAAGCAATAATTAGCAATAATGGTAATAAATAGATGTGCTTTTCAACTTTGTTACTAACAATATAATGTTATAAATGACTGTACCAATAACCGATGGCATTTCTTTAGCATTACTCACGACGATGGGGATGATGACTAAATTCTCGTGTAAATATCACTAGGAAGGAACATTTTATGATTGTGACGTCCCAGAAACTTCACTGCTGCTCACTGTTGTTTCCATTTTTTCGCACTGACTGAAGGTACGAAGACGTATTTTCATAGACCACAAACGTGATGGCTGTTGCAGGTACAACTCTTGTTAGATTCGGAACCAGTCCTTTGTAGAATCCTTTTATCCCCTCATTTCTATTGAATATACCCAACCAATACCGATTGTATTAATTTTTGTGCTATTTATCGTTGTTTTTTAAAATGCACGAAAGTATGCATAAAACTAAAAATTTGTTTGATTAGGTATTCACAGTACCAGCCGTTGCAAGTGTAAGGATTGTATGTAAAAAAATAGCAAAGGAAATTATGTACTGCTTTATTCAACAATAGGTACGAATGGTCAGTTTCACGGTGACGAAAAAGACATTTGCTAGTATTTTTAATATTGCAAAAAATGCTGCAATGTTGATTGTCACAGTACAAAAAAAGGGAATATCGTGCAGAAAATCTCTTTCAATTATTATGATAAACGTAACTTAAAAAATAAATTTGTTCAAAATGTCGAACTCGTTCCAGCCAGCTAGATTGTGTCAGTATTACCATCTCTAGTTTTAGTTAAATTTCTGAGCTATGTATATTATATAAAATAGCTAGCAGAGACAACTTGACGTAATATCGTACGTTTAAAAACGCGAACTATTAATATACAGTTAAACAGATCATTATATACGAAATCCATGCAATAAAAAATCTAGCTGAACCATATCGTGAAATCAAACGAATACGTTACAAAAAACACGTAACAGATGCAATAAATACGAACGAACATGACCTGTTAAATAAATAGATATTTACATTAACGTGTAGGTATGTAACTTCTTAAATGTAGTAGCGAGTGGTTATCCGTCACTAAATTGTTTCTATTTACGATTATACAACTACAAAACGAATTTTCCGCGGTGGCTGGTTGATCTTTAGAATTAACCTCTTTTGTAGAAGATATCGTATAATATAGTAAATTGGTACGTATTTAAAAAATATGGTCACATCACACTTCTCTTTCTTAATACAAATCTAGCATATTCAAATTCAAAATTACTTAGAAAAGATGATTTAAACGATATAAAACGACGAAATATTCATTTAAATCATATTACCTATACAACTTGATACGGTAGAATCGACCACAGTACTATACATCGAGAAAATTACTTTTTATAGTTTCACGTATGGGACTTTACAAATTCTATTTACAATTTACATTGTATCGTATTTATATGCTTTTGGCATTGATATTACAATTACGACTCTAATATTCTACTTTATCAACTTTTTGGCAAAGAGTCCTGTAACAACAACACAAAAATGTTCATTATTCAACTATAAATATGGCACGATACGAGTTTATAAAAATTAAAATCTTTGCTACTTACAAGTTTTGCATCAATAGGCATATTTCGATATCTATTGTAGCAAGTCTTCATCTCCTCATAAACCATAAATTGAATGGCACCATGAGAGACGCCGAACATTCCAGGAATAAAGCCTCGATACAATCCTCGGATACCCTCCATTTTATAAACCTTCACAAGAGCATCCGCCATTCCTCTATAATAAATACTGCCAGGATTAGCAGCAGCTCCTGTACCTAAAACAGTTATTGCAATTTAATTATGAAATACATATTATTTTAATTTAGGTTTGCTGTTGCCTAATCTAAAGCTTAAAAAAAGCTTACCAACTAGTTGAGGGGAACCCGCAACTGGAGCAACTGATCCATACTGCAAACACAGTCGAGTTTTTACAACCCACAATGGGTTGGTGACAATTAAAGTCAATACTCCAGCTTCAGCAGCTATGGTCATGTGTCCTGAAGGTCCTAAATCCTTCTTGGTATCCCCACCTTGCCATTTTGTTTTGAGGGAATTGTAAAACAAAAAGTAGAGACCCCAAGCACTTCCAGCTCCCCAAACGTTTGGTGTTACACCCCTATAAAAGAACAAACAAATCATAAATATATACATACCTCTCAGTGTTACGACAATTCACTGTCTGAATGATTTTAACAGCAAATTACCTATAGAGACCTTTGACTCCTTCATCTTTTAGAATTGATTTAAAAGCGTGAAACAGTCCATTATATTGTGGCCGGGAGCTGAGCCCGTCACTTACTGCAAACCGAATTTTCACTAGGTCAAGCGGATGTAATATCAACGTGGACGCAACACCTCCAGACACTCCTGCAACTAAATGCTCCATTCCAACGAAATAAAAGAATGGTTTTCTGCTTTCTGCTGTTACTCGATTATGTGAACTCCTTGATGTACTCTTCGACTGAACGGAAGCTTCAAGTTTTCGAGACTCACTACTACTACTACTTGTGCTGTCTTGATGATGCGGTATTTGTAGGGCATACGCAGAGTACGGTTTAACAAATAAGCTACTTAAACGTTTCTCACGATATTTTGAACTATTTAGACTAGACTGCTGAGAGTGCGAATAAAAATTTCTTTCTTTGTCACAGTATACACAGTTTTCACTGAAGCCAACGGACGAGTTAATAAGGGTTCTCGTAGGCCCATTTCTTGCGTTAGCTATAGCACTATCTACTTGTGGGTGATGGTCATCCGTCCCTTCCTTCATTTCTGGACGACCGTGTCAACAAGAAATCTAAAAATGTGGAAATAAACTAACAATGAAACAATTGTATATTGTTGCTGTTGGCTGTTTCTATTTATAAACTATATTCCCAGAACTTTTTTTCTATACTTTTCTTCTTGGAAGTATCGTTGCTGTACAAAACAATAAGTACAATATAGGCATGCACCTTTTTAATACCGATGGTTAAACAAAACATAAAATCAACCCCAATCTTTTATACATGTAGACTGTAAGCGATGGCGATGAATATCCAGTTACTGTATTAAATTGTATTAGTAGTATTTACAACAACACAACATTGTTTTTTTACTGTTATTGAGTTAGACTTATTATAATCCCTAGAACAAAATGTTTTTACACATGCGACATATAAAAGAAATAGTCATTTAATTGCTAAGTTATGTACTACACAACGTATACTTACATCATTTGCATCTCGTGCTCTATCTGAATTCTGAAACTGCTACTACTGGTATGGACGAATTTACTAAAATAACCATGTGTGTGACTAAAAAACTGAATCAAATGGACCGTTCCATAGAAAGTTTTGGAATTCATATGAATTTCATATATATCCTACCCTAACCTGGGCACAAATTGGGTCAGCGAAGAAACATTTCACTCAATGTGCATCATCTCATCTCCTTCACTGGTTCTCTATTACCAAACTTTATACGTTTATATTTAGTTAAACATGGAGGTGTCTATATATATTTTTTTATGTAAGAAATGAAATTTGGTAAAGTTAATTTGTCCAGTAATACAACATGGCTTAACCTTATCTAATCATCAAAATCTTCGTCACCACTATCAGTGTACGTAATACGTACGTAAGCAAGCATCCACCAAAATAAGAAATGAAATGGAACATGTTTTTTGACTTGTCCATAAGTATTCGTAAAAAGTAAATGGTAATGGTATTCAATAAAAGGATTACGCGCATTAAGACACATTTCATCTTCATATGATAAGAATTCAGTGTACAAAAAGAAAAGGATTATTGCGTAAGCAAACCAGTTTATGAAAATTAAATGACTAAAGGTCACTATCCATAATTCAAAGATTTATAAGTTCATTTATTATATTTCAGAATATACTTACATTTTTTTCGATCAAATCGAAATTTGAATGAAAGTAAGTTGAGGATAGGATAGCAATGCAAAGAAATAGTGCTGGATTTGGCATGCTTTCAGTTTTCCTGAACTGTTCTTTCTACATTTCAAAGTATAGGGTTAACCTTTACTTGACACTAATCTAATAGTTTAAACACTCCTTCAACTGATAAGTACAATTGGCTAACTAGATAAGAGGGGAATACAACAAGAGTATAAAATATCACAGAATAAAGTGTTATAGTAAAAGCTTCTACATTACTACTGGTTGCTGGATGAGAATGTGTACTTTGAATTTATAAAATGAGTGTAGCTAATATTATAACACTTCTCTGCATACACTATGTGTGGAGTTACAACAACGATTAGTACTGCTACATTAATTGTGTACTACTACTTCAATGCATAAACTATCCAGAAACTTTTTGTTTCATTTCACCAAACAACAATCAATGTATACTTAAAAGAGAATCTTAAATAAATGCACTTACCTCGTGGATTTCAAACACAAGTAGTTAGTTTGTTTTTAAAGAGAGTTCATTGTCCGTTATAACAGACATTATATATTTTGCTATGTAGCCGTTAAATGATCACAGTGATCACACGTGTGATATTCAGTTATAGTTAAAGACCTTGTTATTGGCAGTAGTATTAGGTAGCGCGTGTGCTGTTATGTGGATGCTCTTGTGCATATTACATCCGTTATTATTATCTACTCAGAAAACTTTTGACCACTAAGCTCATGAGTGTGTTCACTTTGAAAAAACTGATGTAACTGAAAAAATTGTGTAGTCATTTTGAAAGTTGGGTTGTTTGCCTGGTTTCTCCGCTGCATTTTCCTTGCAGTACTTTTCCTTTGACTTATTCACACACACTACATTGTATATTCAATTTACACATTGCTGCAAGTGGCATGGCATGGCAGAATAAAGAGTGGCACTTGCATTTGATAATTTTATACAAGTGTACCTATTGCACTTTTATCCTATAAAACCAGTGAATACCTTATACCACACAAAATATATGTATGTATTGGTTTTATATACAGCAACAAGGGATTTTTATGGGTCGATATCTATCACTTCGTACATCTGGTCTGGTCTGGTGTAACTTGAGGTTTTTGTTACTCTACTAGTCTGACTGCTTGCTGATCAACGTGTGATCACAACGATATCAGTAGAAAAAGAAATATATTGGGCTCTCCGTCGTCACCCCTATTGTTAGCGTTCTTTTATGCTAGAGCTGATATAAAATGATGATGAGAGCATGATGCAACCTCGTTGCTTTTGTATTTTGGCACGCAGTGAATGTGTGAAGAGGAACAAGAAGGAAGAACTTTTTTTAGAAATACAACTGTGCATGCCACCCATGCTTGCCTGAGGAGGATAGAAACTTTTTAAAATTAAATGAATCGTAATTACTTTAAAAAGTATAGTACACCATCAAGTAAAACTAGGTATGTAGCTCTGCTAGATGTTTTGGTGCACATATTGAATCAATTTTTTCTTTCTTTCTTTAAAATTTATTGATGATGTTGTGGAAAAGTTTCATTCAGAGAGTCATGCACGCGTGTGATATTAACCCTCAACGACTTTTCTTTGTCATATAATATGTCATACATACTATACATGCATTGACGCACCAACGATGAGATCAGTAGTATAGCACATAATATGCCCGTGCGTCTTAAATGCTGAAACATAAGCGTAGATAATGTATGCTGAATATTGTGTAATAAATGATTTTGAAGATGTTTGCCATAAAAGAATCGTTAAAGATGGAACAGTTAGACAGACTGCGTGGCAGCAAGTGTATCGTTCATCTCGGGATCGTTTACAAAAAGTTAAAAGCAATCAAAGATATTTTTGACAATAATTATAAAAAATCAATTAGCAGCTACTTTTGACGACTAAATATGACCAACTAAGAATTTTTAACATTTAGCAAATAGGAATTTATTAATGAACATTTAAATGAGTATAACAGGTTGATAAAAACGTAAATAGGCATAAGCATTTTGCCGACAATGACAAAACAGCATCATCCATGTACATGCAACGAAAACTAAGCGAGTTGTGTAAAACCTTTCTAACCACGAAGCCTAAATATTGATCAGTTCCTCTTCCGTGGTTCTCTCTACTGTAATTAAATTGCAAGCCGGAAATTCTTAGAATCTATACTGACAGCAGAGTAAATTCCAACTATGTAATGCAACTACAAACATAAAAAATAAGATAATGTACAAAATGTATTATATGATAGTATGGCGTTTCTGTACCATATCACCCTACTCCTACACCTACATCCTGGGCTACTACTAGGCATAGCATCAACCCTTACTTTAGCCACAGATTCTTGACCCATAAATTATTGAAGGTTAGTGAGTTCTATACATACACTTAGCTTGTATCGTTTTTGTATTTATGCTATGCCTATGCCTCAGTTGCTGCTACTTATACAATGGCTTTTAGTCAAGCAAATAAACTTACAGTAGTACAATTTACACGCACACAGTCAGTAGACAGCAGCAACAAAGACATTGGCTGTCTCGCCAACATCATAATAACATTGTTTTGCTCGCTCAACGTGCATGCTTAAAGCAAAAACAACGTTTCCGGTTTCATCCAGTAACACAACAGTTTATTAAAACATAGTAACCAGATATTTCCAGAATTGCTTACCTAGATATTACAAATACATTAAGTTATTACAACAGAAAACATTAAGGACTTCTCAATGAGATATGGTATGAGGTGGTAAAGATAAATACAATGTGAAAAATATTGTTACAAGAAGAAAAACACGCATCAACTAAAATAAATGGTTACCAGCTTCTCGTCATGTCATTGCATTTCAATGTGATTTGCGTCACTCGTATTAACAAATTTGCAATTTGACGTACACGAGTTAAGTAAAAGTAACTGAATATGACTCTTCTACCATAATCAACGTCAATGGAGTCAATCATCATAAGGTTATACAAGCAATATATGCCGCTTTTCAAATATTCCTATAGTTTGGTTATTTCATGCTTTACTGAAAACCATATAAAACAAATCTACTTTTATTGAAATTGATCATATCCATACTCAAAACACTAGAAAGGATGTTTGCGTGTCCTTCTAAGCGAATTTCATGGCTTTACCAGTCCACGACCAGTCTGATATGCTGTGCACAATATTATTTCATGGAAAGTATGTACCTACCTCAATAAAGATCTCAAACATTTTTCAAGCTTTATCCAGACTTCACTTGTCAGTTCTACTTCATGTGAATTTTGATTTTTAAGCAATTTAAGGCATTCAGTTTTCACTGAATGCCTGCATTACGTAGGCTAATCTAAAACAGCAATGTGGTAGAAAATGCAAGTGGAAATACAGGTAGCAGGGAAAGCAATGGATACGTAATATAACAAAAAACTTTAATAGTTGAAACTCGCACTTCACGACATAAAATAATTATTATAAAAGTAGATAGCAAATTTATTCAAATCGATGAAAATAAATCAAGAATATAAAAATGATTTGCTTTATTCTGAAAAGGGAACATTGTTATCTCTAGCTTCATAAAGCTTCATAACCAGGTCTTTTACCCTTGGATGACTGTTTACAAATTTTTCTCGAGTGGAATCAAAGAATTCTTGAAGAAAGCCAGGTTTTTTCTCGATACATTCGTATTCGTATGCTTGAAGCACCATATCAAAACGATCCAAATCCTTTACCAACTTTGCTTCCTTTGTTTGGCCGTTTTCATACTCCTAAAATCAACACACATATTATGCCAAACTAAAACAAATTTATGAGGCATGCTGAAACAGAACTCACAACAGTAACATGTTTTTGATTTGAACTACACAGGTAATATCATAAAATGACTAAAACGCCTCCGTGTAAGTTCTAGAAAAATAATATTACATTCCCATCTACCTGAAAAAGTTGACGAATCTCGTCAGCACTTTTATTCGGAATCAACGCGGCTAACTTTTCAATAGCAGCAGTTTCGATTTTGTTCTTCTCGACCTCGTCGATAGTATCGTAGGGAGTGAAGTCCCCAATTATTGATTCCCCAAGATCATGTACGATTGACATTCTAATGCATTTATTCATGTCAAGTGAAGAATCCTCAACTAAAAATGCACTCATGATAGCCATTCGGTACATGTGGCCCGACACCGTCTCCGGCTTTGACACACCTTTGCGTACCCATCCCGTGCGATCAAGATGCTAAAAAATAAAAACATTCACATCAGGTATTTTTTTTTACCTATATACCGTTTCTAGAATAATTAACTTTAATTTTCCTACAACATAAAATAATTCGCATAATTAAGAGAAACGATCTCGTATTGTAATGTGCAGTGTGTGTGGTGCATGCAAATATGAAAATGCCAGTTTATTGGTTACTACATACACTCAACTTCTTCTTGCCCCACAGAACTGCATAAAGTTGGAGCGAAACCTCTCCAATGTCTCACTTCAGCAGATGATAAAATATCGGCAAAATAAACTCTATGTTAAGCGTGCATTTTTGAGTGAAACAAGATAGATTTTTACTTTTTGCTATATGCATAAATTATGCAGCATAAGTTGTTTAATGTGATCATTTTTAATCTGTCTAGTTTATGTACTGTAATAA
>JAHZMT010005114.1:0-10280 GCA_027743785.1 Sinhomidia bicolor
TATACATTGAACGTTACGTAATAGACGTTCTATGTTACACTTAAACTTATCTTAAGCTTATCGAAAGCTTATCTTGAGCTTATCTATTGACGTCTTCGCTACTTTAGAACACTCCGACGTGTTCGGTTTATTTAAATTTACAACGGGTAATGCAAAATATTTTCCTCACGAGCTGTCGACGCTTCAACTTCAGTTCCCCACGTGGTTTCATTGTATTGCTTCATACGGAAAATAAGAGCCAAGTCAGGAGCCAACCCGTCAACTTGACATTGATTTCCATAACCTCTGTAATTTGATTATTAATGTTTTTCATTAAACATGACCTACATAATGAATTATCATTATGCTTCCGTTTACTTGTATATACTAGTCCATTCCAGAGCCTGGTCTTTTTTCATTTGAACCTCGATCCAGTTACCATCTCTTTGCTGTACTCGACCGTTTTCTTCTGCTTCTTCGTCATCTTCAGTGGTACTGGTAGAATTTGAAGCAACCTTTAACCCTTCAACGATCAACTTGTCCTCCATGTCATCAATTGATGGACTTCTGAACACCAGGGTTTCAAATACTGGCCATTCAAGACATATGCTTTGACTTGTTCGATTTGTGACACGGAGACCGTTGCTAGATTCATATGGATTTTTCTGTTCCATTTTATGACAATATGTATTTAACATGTATTCAACAGCGAATTTCACATATTTACCACCAACACACTTTTAAGTGTGATTAGTAAGATGCCCTTAAGCCATTTTCCACATATTGATCAAACAAACGGCTGGCATAGTATGACAAACGTTGTTAAACAAGTTATTTTTATCCATCTAAATATATCCTGGGGCTGGGGCTGAAGACGGTGAAATACCTACAGCCTACAAAAGGTGACCTCCAGCAAACGAATTGGTTGAACAACCTCTAGGCTCTAACACACAAAATACGACCTGCAGCACACAAATTCCAGCACACAACTTCTAGCATACAATTTAAAACTCACGACCTCCAGCACACAAATTCCAGCACACAAATTGCAAAAGACGACCTCCAGCAAACGATTTACTGAATACGACCTCCAGCACACAAATTTCAAAAGACGACCTCATGAGATTAGGGAACTGTTTTAAATTAAATTCCAGATTTGCAAAACGTTTTTTTCATGTCTACATTTTTATTACTATATTCCTAATGTTGTTTTACTTTGTCAAGAAGCTAGGTGGTTCGTCTCTAGTGTTACAAGCAGAACGATGTCATTTAAGTCGTACAATTATTCCCAAAGAAAATAAATCAAAATCAATATTTTCCGTTTCCATGTATTGCATGAATGACGCCATACTAGTTTATCTAGTAGAAACAAATAAGCTTCTAGGCCCTTATGTCATTGTTGTCATTTGACTCTCAAGTCCCTTATCCCACAGGCTCCAGAATAGTTTCTCTAAGACTACAAATATTTAACTTCTGCCCCTGTTCTCTATTCAAACAATGTTAAATAATAACAGAGTCAAAAAGACCGTGAAAATTTGCTTCACGTGATTTCGGCAAGAATTGATAAGGGTCCCCCTTATCAAAAAAAACTTGCCCTTAAGTAAATGCTAACTGACCACAAATATTTGCAGTTATAAAATAAAAAAGTAAACTTTTGAAAAGATGTGACAGAGTCGTTTAGGCATGATTCTAAAGTTATTGAAGTCATTTAGCAATGATTCTAAAGTTATTGGAGTCATTTAGGCATGATTCTCAAGTTAGCCCATTCTTATGTGCAACAAGTTTGCCCATTGTCAGCTCCGTTCTGTAGTTATGATGAAAAAATGATTTTTCTAAATCGTGATTTTCTTACAAACAGTTAAGAATTTAAAATTCTTAACTGTTTGTTAAGATTCTTAATATTGGTTTAAAATTGCCATGAACCATGTGTCACTCACATGTATATGTTATCGCTGAAAAATTTGAAATCGTCACGGTCACTAACGGTTTCCTTTGACCAATTTTGCTCAAATTAGGTCTGTATCGTCTCATGGAAGCATGAAGTCCGTGTGCAAAATTTGAGTTGATTTGGATAAAGTGTTAAGAAGTTATCGTCCGGACAGACCACAGAATTCATAATTCAGACAAAATTCTCTCCACTCCCTCAGTTTTTTGTTGTGTTTTTATGTGACTCTGTCACATAATAACGGTTTTGTTTAGTTGTGTAGGTCAGAAAAGAATGTCGTTTAATTTCACTTTCACTGACAGCAAAAGAGTCGCTTTTCAAATCGCAGGAGATTTATACAATTGCCATTTAGTTTTGCACCTCACTGAAAGTTGGAAGAACACTGTTGAGTTTTTGAACTGGTGGTAAGGCTTTGTTAAGTGAATACCCGTAATGAGATGTAAACAAGCCCAGCTGATAATGGAAGGTCTTAAGGCAATAAAGCATGTTAAGTTTATTTTGAAATTCTAAACAGTTCAATGTATCATAATAAGGATTCAGAGACATTATTTTAATTTGTGTGCTGGAATTTGTTTGCTGGAGGTCGTGTGTTTTAAATTGTGTGTTAGAGGTGGTGTGTTTTAAATTGTGTGTTAGAGGTGGTGTGTTTTAAATTGTTTGCTGGAGGTCGTATTTCACAGCCTAGAAGTTGTGTGAGGTCGTATTTTGCAATTTGTGTGCTGGAGGTCGTGTGTTTTAAATTGTGTGTTAAAGGTTGTTCAACCAATTCGTTTGCTGGAGGTCACCTTTTGCAGGCTGTAGGTATTTCACCGACTGAAGACTGTACAAGTACACCTGAGTGTTTGTGCAGCCAAGCCAAGCTATTATTGCTCATGCTTCACACATTTACGCTACACACAAGTCAGTTCAAAGCACGTTGCTTTCCAGTGCACACGTTTTTCCGTCTTGAATAGATAAACAACACATAATCACAAAACCACGACCGATAAAATAAATTGTAATCTTCCAACATTTATACCACTGATTAATGTTTGTCATTTGAAGAAACTTTACAACGCTGTAAATTGTGTGGCGTTTTCTGTGAGAAGGTGACATTTTGAAATATGTATTTGACATCATGGATTAGAAATTAGAATCTGCCTGTCATCTGTTAGCCCATATGGTCGTTACCCGAATAACTATGGGTTAACCCGGAAGTTTTTGATATCAGTATTTTTTAAATTAATACATTGACTGCAGACTGCAGAGATTTAAAAATGCGTGGAGGTACAAAAAATGACGCAAACTCGTACATTATCGTAAATCACTAATGACGTGTAGCGATTACTAGTGCATTTTCCCGCGCTTATTTTTCTAATATTTTTTATATATAAATTACAGATAAGGACATAAAGATCATCAAGGAGGAAAAGCCTTCCAAAACGGTGACATTCAAAAAGCCCCTTGAAGATATGAAGGAGCCGTTGGAAATTGATCCTCGAATGGGTTTACCCGTGAAAACGATTACGGTACACTACTATTGCGTATAATGATTATACCTTGTTCGACAGTAGATGTTCTGTTGCACTATTAAAATTGTATATTCCCCTTTGACAGGAGAAATGGAAGCTTGTTCCAGCTTTTCTGGAAATAAAGGGACTTGTGAAACAGCACATTGACTCCTTCAATTACTTTATCAATGTTGATATAAAGGACATCGTAATGGCAAACTCTCGAGTCGTGTGTGATGTAGATCCAACATTTTACCTCAAGTATACAAATGTTTATGTTGGCGTTCCCGATATTGAAGAGAGTATTAATATTTCCAAGACTACCACACCACATGAATGTAGACTGAGAGATATCACTTATAGTGCACCTATCACTGTTGACATTGAATATGTTCGTGGAACACAAAAAGTAATACGTAACGGTCTTCCAATTGGCAGGTAACAAATGTTATTTCGACTAAAAATAAATTATTTCTCTGCAAACGTTTCCTCTTAAAGTTGTTATGATTGAACTTTTGTGTGCAGAATGCCCATAATGCTACGTAGCTCCAACTGTGCACTCAACAAAAAGTCTGCGGCGGAAATGGCAAAACTTAGTGAATGTCCCTATGATCCCGGTGGTTACTTTATAGTTAAAGGGACGGAGAAAGTTATCTTGATTCAAGAACAGTTATCTAAAAACAGGATGATTGTTGAACAAGACAGGAAAGGAGAGATTACTTGCCAAGTGACAAGTAGTACCCATGAAAAAAAATCAAGAACAAACATCACCGTTAAACATGGAAAATACTACCTCAAGCATAATGCTCTTCAAGATGAAGTTCTCATTACCATTGTTTTTCGTGCTCTGGGGATTGAGAGTGACCAGGAAATGGTTCAGCTTATTGGAACAGAGGACTTTATCCTAGTCGCGTTGGTACCTTCGATAGAAGAATGCCATCGATTAAACATATTCACTCAGCAACAAGCCACAAAATTTTTAGGGGGTAAATTACGGCAGAAACGCTTTGGACCCATTGGAGCTCAAGCTTCCAAGAAAACTCCAGAGGATGAAATAAGGGAACTATTGGCAACTACCATATTGGCGCACGTTCCAGTACGTAATCATAATAGAAAATGAAAAGATAACAATGAGCTATTTTTGTGTGCCCAGCATTAAATACTAATACAAATTGTTTTTTGTCTTCTGCAGGTGGAAAATTTTAATTTCAAGCTAAAAGCCATGTACACAGCAATGATGGTTCGTCGTGTCATACTTGCTCAGAGAGATCCCTCAATGCTGGACGATAGAGATTATTATGGTAACAAACGACTGGAACTAGCAGGATCTTTGATGTCACTCTTGTTTGAAGATATATTTAAAAAGTTCAACTTTGAGGTAAATTTTTGAAAATGTGTTCTGAATAAAACATGGATAATTTATGAAAGTAATTAATGACAAAGTCGATAATAATGGTCACATAAACGACTTACTCATTACAGCTCCGATCAATTGCGGATAAAACAATCCCAAAGGTGAAGGCAGCTGTTTTCGACGTAGTGACTCACATGAGGCAAGATCAGATTACGAATGGATTGGAATCAGCAATTTCTTCTGTAAGTTGTAGTTGCATAAAAGTTTACTTCATGGGTGCAATAGCTTGAAGTAACTGAAAATTTATTTGGTGTTTCAGGGAAACTGGGTGATTAAGCGTTTTAAAATGGAAAGATTTGGCGTAACGCAAGTTTTATCTCGACTGTCGTATATTTCCTGCCTTGGGATGATGACAAGAATCAATTCTCAGTTTGAAAAGACTAGAAAGGTTTCTGGTCCTAGATCTCTTCAAGCTTCACAGTGGGGTATGTTGTGTCCTGCAGATACTCCTGAAGGAGAGGTGAGAAGCCTTGTGACTTAAAAATTTGCTTTTGATTATCTTCTTTTTCGATGACAAGTGCAGTTCGTAGGTTGGTAAGAGACCTTATTGGTGGACTTCTTATTGGTTATCGACTGCAAAATAAAAATTTGAATAAGCCCTGTCTCCTTATTAAGCTATTGACTCGTAACAAAAGGATTACCTATTCTCAAACAATTTTTATTTGTTCTCTTGTCCTGTTGTTAAAGATTTAAATGAAATGCCATATATACATTATATTTACTCATTAAGCCATTAAATGTTGATAATTTACTCACATATAGGCTTGCGGACTGGTCAAAAATCTTGCTTTGATGACACATATAACTACAGAAGTAGAAGAAAAGCCAATTCTTCGAATTCTTTATAATTTGGGTGTAGAAGACGTCATGTTTATTAGTGGAGAGGAACTTCATGAACCAGATACCTTTACAGTGTACCTTAACGGTAGTTTTGTTGGCATAATACGAAATTTTCAAAAACTGATTTTTCTCTTTCGACGACTGCGAAGATTGGGACATGTTTCGGGATACGTTTCAATTTATCCCGATTTAAAACAACGAACTATCAACATCAGCTCTGACATGGGTAGACTAAGTACAAAGAACACAAAATGGTTATCATACTACATACAGGTTATCATTTTATGTCATTTCTGCCAGTCGTATTTTTAATATTGAAATATTTCACCTCTAATTATTGCAGGGTACGGAAGGTGCTTAGTATACCGAAATGCAAAAACGAATTTACGTAGATATGCCAATCAAACGTTTGACCGTGTTTTGGGACCCCTATTAGATTCTGAAACGAGAAGGCCTATTTGGCGACACGAGTGGTTAGACTCTGATGGTATTGCAGTTCCTGGCGCACGTATCGAGAATAAACAGGTAAATGGTCGGAACACTCAATTAAATTTAACTTAAGTACATACAGTGCAGCAGTAAATATATCATAAACTTTGATATCGGTATACCATTAATTTTATGTGGTGGACTGACTTTCTGCTGCTAATAACAAAGTGAATTAACAGAGTTCATGTGAGCAAAGGAATACTCCATGGATTTAAGCTGATCACTACAGAAACTAATTGTTATCTTAAGAAGGTGTATATTATCAAGAAAGTTTTTATAATAAATACATCGATTGTTTATCCAGATTATGGTCAACAAATCCATGCCCACTGTCACTCAAACACCCGTCTCCGGAGATGACAGCGCTCAAAAACAACCTGAATACCGAGACGTTCCCATTTCATATAAAGGCTCCGTTCCTTCATATGTGGAGAAAGTGATGATCTCATCTAATAATGAAGAAGCCTTTATACTCAAACTTTTACTACGCCAAACTCGAAGGCCTGAGTTGGGTGATAAGTTCAGCAGTAGGCACGGTCAGAAAGGAGTCACTGGTTTAATCGTAAATCAAGAAGATATGCCCTTCAATGACTACGGAATTTGCCCTGATGTTATTATGAATCCTCACGGTTATCCATCTCGTATGACAGTTGGAAAGTTGATTGAATTACTAGCCGGAAAAGCAGGACTGTTGGATGGATGTCATCATTATGGAACAGGTAAGCTTAGACTTTTTATAATAGTACAGAAAATGAGTAAAAGAATTATTTCACATGAATGTTCTTCAAAGTTGATACGTTTTTAAAATTATTTTCCTGCCTTTTCATGTTACAGCCTTTGGAGGATCTAAAGTTGCGGACGTTTGTTCGGATCTAATCCGTCATGGGTTTAACTACGAGGGAAAAGACTTTTTTTACTCTGGAATAACAGGGGAACCTTTGGTGGGATACATTTATTCAGGCCCGGTGAGTTAATTTTTTAATGAAATACGATTTTTAAAAAATGTGAACAATGGAAATGATTTGCAAGTCGTAAACTTTTTAAAAAGGTATACTATCAAAAACTGAAGCACATGGTAATGGATAAGATGCATGCAAGGGCCCGTGGTCCTAGAGCTGTACTTACGAGACAACCTACAGAGGGGCGCTCACGTGAAGGTGGTCTTCGTTTGGGAGAAATGGAACGTGATTGTTTAATAGGGTACGGTGCGTCAAATCTACTCGTGGAAAGACTGATGTTGTCAAGTGATGTTTTTGAAGTGGACGTTTGTAACGCATGTGGTGTAATGGGCTACTCAGGATGGTGAGATTACTATTTTTTGAATAATGCAGTGAAAAGAAATACTTGGAACTTCCTAGTCCCATTTTGTTTTATTGATATTGTTGACCAACAGGTGCCACGGCTGTAAATCAAGTCTAAATGTGTACACAATTAAAATTCCGTACGCATGCAAGCTGTTATTTCAAGAACTTCAGTCAATGAATATCATCCCCAGATTAAAGTTGAAGAAAATGGGAAAATAGTTGTTTTTTATTTTAGATTGTCTGGTAGTTATTTATCATCGCCAATATTGCCATTGTTTTTTATGTTAATTTTATGGAAAATAAACTTCATACCTTTCCAAGTCAATTGCTATGCATATTTATTTCAATTTTGTAAAGTTGGATTCATCAACAACAACAACTAACAACATACTAGTACAAGGTTATACTATTACCAATTCTTTCTTTTAAATGGACCAACAGTCCCCAACAGTCATATGCATATAAATCAGCAATAAGAATCAAAAAATTAAAAATAATAATTTGACCTATTCTGATAATGAACTTTTAAAAGTCAACTTGGCAGTGGCAAAATTAAATTCATTGAAGCATACAGAAAAGTTGAACATTCTGCATTACCGTTTTAAAAAACAAAATAAAATCATCATAACAAACCAGCTATAAAGTAGTATTAAATAATATTTATTTATTTTTATCGTACATGCATAAAACGAGCAACCTATAAATTAAATATAAACTCGATAAAATCTGTAAAACAAGTTAAAAAACTATTTTGCCAAATAACAACAACTTCTTGTATAAATACCGCTCCGTAAATCCTATATAGACGACGGGGTACTCAGAACTCTAACATTCTGGAATATATAAGTAGAACCTAATCTTCGTATCCCTGTGGCAGCCAAAATGCCTACATAATAAACCAAAAATGTTCGTAGTAATTTAAACTTACATGTTGTACGCATCAAATGTATTACATATTTCATTATTTTGAAACGTACCATATTTGTACAAGCAGTCGCCATCATCATGTATTTGGGATTAAATTGTATGCATTGCACTGCTCCAGGATGGTCGCCGTTAAGTACGGATACCTAAATGTCATAAAAAGAGTTCATAGCATCGTTTCTGATTCTCAAGTGAAACTGCAACTGCCAACCAACTGTTTATATTCACGTATATCCTACATACCTTATATCCACTTTCAGCATTCCAAACGTGTATAACACCATCTCCTGATCCAGAGAAGACAAATTGTGAATCTGGACTAAAGGTTGCCTCCAAATGAAGTTTTTGATTATTTACGTGACCAGCAAAAGTTTGTAATGGTGTTCCATGGAAGGCGTCCACGAGTCGAATGACGGAACCATAACTGCAGATCATAATTGACTTTCCATCTGGACTAAACTTTAAAGAAGCCCATTCGTTATCCTTTTCGTAGGAGAAACGAAATGTCGTGAAAGGACCCTACATATCAGGAAAAAACACTTTGTAATATTTAAAATATATTAATGCAACAATTGATATACCTATTGATACGAGTAAAACATTACCTTATCAAAAGACCTTAAGTCATAGAGTTTGATACTTTCATTGTTGACACCAGCTGCAAATATGAGTCCTTCTGGATCGAAAGCCGCAACTGGCTTACCCTGCAAATGCATTAAACCCTGGCAGTTTGGGGATCGAAGGTCCCACAATCTCAGGGTTTTGTCCAATGAACCAGATAAAAATGTGTCATCAGTAGGTGACATACACAAGGTTGTAACTTTTTTGGAGTGACCTGGAAAGTACCTCAGATACTTGTTGTCATGCAGAGACAAATGAGGCATATTCTGCAGTAATGGCGTTAGTGTTGGTTGCTATGATGGCGGTTTAAAAAAACAACGGTTGTAAAAATGTAGCGCCATTAAAACCACCGTGCAATGTTAATTTAAGAAATGATCTTGAACCAGATTAAAAGGGCCGTCACCAGCAATCCCTTTCAAGTTAACTAAATGGGCTGGATTCGTCATCTAGGGGACAATATTTGTTTGTTAAAAAATCAAGTTACTCAAAATAAGCTCATTTGTGGATAAAATGGAAGTTTAATTTATTTAAAATTTGCTTCTTTTGTTTTCGTTTTATTTCGTTTAAAAATTTTTCAACTGAACATTACTAAACCTAATTGAACTTTAGTTTGATTCATTATTTTTTTCCCAAATATTTATTTTAAAAATATTTTTTTATCTAGACTCAATTTTTTATATTAAAAACTTGATTTACTCATCAGATGAGAAAATTTACTGTCCCCTTATGTTGAGTTTAATCGTGGGGATTACTCGTTGGATAAAAATTATCTTGTAAACCTTTTCGCTATTTAGTTGAACCTATTTAGGTGGCATGTGTCACCTGCGTTCGAGCATAATGAAACGAAACACATACGTTCGATTTTAGAAAATTCGAATTTGTCAAAATTCATAAATAGCAATTTTCTAGGTGTTACATATCGGTATTTCTACACATCAGTGTTTCTATACCAATATGTAATAAGGCCCAACAATGGACCTATGCAATATGCTATTATGCGTCGCGACTCACACAATGCAAATGCATAAGAAAAAGCTAGTTATTTAGACTGCTATCAGAAAGGGGTATGTTTATTTAAAGATAATTAAATGGTAACAGACATAAAGATATGTTGTCGCACGGTCTTTTATCATTTCATATCATTTACATTCATACAATATTATATTTGTGTGTATAAGGATACAATGCAAGTTTGGTTTTTTAAAAATTAGATATTATATTATTAAGTTGCGAAGCATACTTTATGTGAATGTCTGACTCTGTCCGTCCGTCCG
>JAHZMT010005115.1:0-13899 GCA_027743785.1 Sinhomidia bicolor
ACGGATTGCGGATTACAGCCTTCTAATTTTTGAAGTTGGATTACGGATTCGGATTGTAATCCGTACTTGTAATCCATGTTTTGGATTACTGTAATCCGGGATTATGGACAGCTCTGTTCAGAATATATATAGAACTGCTAAAGATTGCCGTACTTGGCTGAAAATCAGTGAGGTTCTCAAAAATCAATGACCTTAGTCTGTTTGCGAACTCAATTACCCCAAGTGTTCAAAAGTTATCTATAGCGCTAACGGACTGACACCCTAACAGCATCATACGTCCTACTTAATAAACCACGATCAGCGAAGGAACATTTTGTTTTATCATACATTCCAGCAATGTAAAATTGATTCAAAATGCAACATCAGAAATCGAAACAATTTCTCAAATTTTAGAAATTACACGTCATTTGCATCTCTGCTTAAGATTAGTCCTTTTCTATTGTTTAAGTAATAGCTATGTCGTTTTTTTTCGGACTGAGAAACTATCGAAATGGAAAATTATCATTGAGACCTTTCTTTAAATTATGGTTCGAGCGAAATTTTTTAACTTTTTACCGAAATAATTGGGAAAGTACAATTTTTGCGTTTGTAACTTTCTTGAATGTGGAAAGTGCCCAATGTAAATACAAAAATTTGCCACGTTTTGCTGTTCCTGTGATGTTACGCTATTCCCCTGACTGTGTGTCGATAATCAAATCTTACATTCTTCGCTACTACTTACTTATTGTGGTTCATCAGATAACCATCATCGCAGTCAGCCCGAACGATGCTCAATGCTCATATACATAATATTATGAATTGCATTACTTATTACTCACCAACCACTACTACCAACACCTTTATTGGGCTGCTCAAACATATTCTTACATTGTTACAAGTCAACTGAATTTGATTACGCATCTCATGCGAATGTGTGCGTCTGTCCGTGAAGACGAGATTTTAAAAACCACTACCAGAACCTTATGTTAAAATTCAGTCTACGTTAATTGGAAAATGGTGACTACATCACGCCTTGGCACGATTGTAAACGACCAAGCTCAACGAGAACCATTTGAAAAAGTTACAACTTAAAATCTTCCCATCGGCATTCGCAACTTTTTTATATTCTATGATTGATTTATTATCATCACATATTAATGCGATGTTGTTGGCTATTTGCTTGCTGCGCACGACCACGATGAGCATCTGCTCCGTTTGCTCGTTGTGTGTATTGTGCTCCTGAAACTCACCAGTGGAGGTATACTCACGTGACGGAGTGATTTATTTATTTCGAAACAACCTGATTCTGCGTTTTTGTTAGTATTTTTGGAATATTACCAATGCGTCTGCTCTGAACAACCCCACTGCGTACTAATTTATAATTGCTCAAGCAAACATAAATGTAAACTGAGCAGTTTACTTAAGTTGACTTGCAAAATAACGTGCTTTAAAAATCTGAAATCTAAAGGATTTGACCATTATAATTTTTTAAAACACTCATTTCGTCCAATGTTACAAAGTTACAATAAGTTGTGTAAAAACTCAGGTTTAAACCGGAGAGTTTCCAATTTCATAAATACCTCGAGATTGCACGTTACGTTGACAACGGACCTGCATTTTTAAAGTGGTGAGCATCCATTTTCATGCAAATCGGGAATTCAGACAGATAAGATTCACACGACTTTAATTATTATTATTTGAAATAAAGACTTTACAAACAATTATTATCCTGTTTCTAGTCAAGAATGGACAGACCGACAGACAGCATCAAGTCAGTAAGCGTCTTGGCCACTTGATCAAGTTTCTATCGTATTTCGCCGTCCTCATTTTCTGCATCTCATGTTTTGTGCTGTGTGGGGTACGTGGTGCACTGTACACATTTTTGTACGTATGTTGCCCTTTCCAACTCCACCACGAATAACATTCTAGGTTACTCTCGTTCTCTCTCGTACAGCACACAACACACATGCTTGTACTCCTCCCAAACAACACGACCAGCCTCATGCACGTCTCTGCGTATACCAGCCATGCTTGTTCTCTATGGGAACGGGGTTGTGTGCGAGAGGAGGGCAGTAGTGTGTGCTGTGCATGTATAACTCAGTGGAGACGACGAGGATAGCAGAGAGGAACACGTAGTGAAAATGAAAGGAGAAAAGAGGACGGCAGAGAGGAAGAGGATCATCATCATCAGCAGAAGAGGAGCAAAAAACAATAATATGCAAAATAACATCAGTGAAGGAGGCGAGGAGCAGTTTTGTTGATGTTGTTCTTGTTCTTGTCCTTATAGTAATATTAATAATATTATTATAGTATTCTTATTATTGTTGTTGTTACGATAGTTTAATAAATTTAATCTGGCTCCTCTTCTACATTATTGTTCAGTTATTAAAGTCCCATTGTTTTTTCCCCTGTTCAAAATCCTGTCTCTAAACTGTGTAGTAGCAATTCTTTGGTGAAGCGAAAGAAAAAATATATATATGTACACAATATATAACATTTTTTTGCTCTTTTCTCTTTGCATAAACATACTTGAAATTTAACATGAGCGATAAGTTGTAGACTTCATCAGTGAACCGCGCGTATCACCGCCCAGCAGAGATTGTCGAGTAAATGGTAAACGAGAAAGAAAGTAAATTTTTAAAAATGGATTATTAGAACAAGTGATGAGCAAAGGAACGACATGCTCCCTCCCACACCCCATCCTCGTCATCATCATCATCATCAGTCTGCCTCGCGTCTGCAGTTGTAGAATCGTCGTTTAAATTTTTTTGTGTTGGAAATGTGCTCTAGATTTTTGCTCTCGTCAAAATAATACGCAGCAGCTCGCACGCACCACGCACCAATACGACGACTCCCGTCTTCTTCTGCCTCTCTCTCAACCTGAATTCAGCAGCGGCCATGTAATAGTCAGTTAAAAAGTTTTATGCAGAAATAATCAGAGAATGATGATCACCGCAAAAGTAGCGGACAAAAAGTCAGTCAGTCAGTAGTACGAAAAGTAATAATAATAATCTCAATACAACCTCCTCCTCCTCCTCCCACTTGTACAAGAGGATGATGCTCTTGTCCAAGTCCAATCCCAGTCCAAGCACTTGTTACTATTATCGTCATATTTTAAAAGGAAACCCTCGACATGTGTACAAGCCAGTATCTCCAGAAAAAACAAGTATTTAAAGGTAACTGAAATCAACAACAGCAGTGCGATAAGCACTAAATAATAAGGCAGCAAAGAGCAATCAGAATAAATAATTCACGTTCCTTGTTCCCATATTCAAAATTGCTTGCAACCCTTTTGCCTTTTGCACTCCATCCTTCCTTGTCCTTTGCCTCCGTTGACTCATGACTATGACGACTACTTACTGATACATACTAAATAAATGTAATATCATGCTAACTGTAATTTAACTAGGTATTTAAGCAATTTAAACAAATTGACTGTCTGTGTTGTCAGAGAAATGAAATAGGTAAAATATTGTTGTGAGTGTTGCAGTGAGTGAGGATGAATGTACTTTAAATTCGTGTTAAAACGTAACAACAGAAAGTTGGATTGAGGCCTTTTCACCATTTGCTATTATTATTGTTTGTTGTCGCCACCTCTCTCATAATAACAGACTCCACCTTCGAGAGAGAGAGACAGAGGAAATATGAGGATATATATACTCATTTAATAGACAGTGATTAATTGTAGCGGCAATGCTTATCTGTGACAAAATGCTATCAGCAGCAGCAACTGTTCTCTTCCTTCCAAAAATACCCTTCATCATTATCAACGTCTCGTGAGAAAAATCAAGTGCCAATGATACGCACCATTAAAAGAAAAAAATAAGAAAGCTTCAAATTTCTCTTTTTTGATAACTCTCAACCAATAACAATGTAGTGTTTAAATAGCCGCTCGCGTTTCGGAAGGAATAAAACGACGACGACTACTGCTTCAAACTACCAAGTTCTAAGTGGCACGTCGCAAGATGAAAAGATAGTAAGGAAGTGGAGTGGAGGAACACTAGGCGTTGATAGCGCTGTTGAACTTGAATCATAGCAAGAGAAGAGAGCAGCTCAAAATTGACATGGTCTTGTCGTCGTCGTCATCATCATCCAACATTCTCATGTTTTGTTCCGAGTAAGAAAGGATCGTATACTCTGGACAACTGAACCGTTTATCTAGGTCCAAATTCTTGTCCATTTTGGTGAACGAACATCAATAGACTTGATTGCTCACAATTTTGTTGCGGCTAGGCAGCAGCAGCGTGATCTTTTTTATCCAACAAACTTTGCTTGATTCGTCGTCAGTACGCAATTCGTACAAAACAAGTACGAGGACAATGACTTAACAAAAAAGTTAATTCCTCTCTCCCTCAGATGTACGTACCCAACTCCAACTACAAGTTGTTCTGTTTTGTAGGCTGTTTAAAAAACGCCATCAGAAGAGAGGATTGATTATTGCTATTATTATGAGTCATCAAGGAATGAAATCAAGTTTATCAAATGAACAAGCGCAGTTAGAGAAACGAGAAGAAAAAATGTCGAGTTAACAACAACAAAGACGGAAAAATCAAATCAGCACCGTCACGCTAAAGCTAAATTTATTACATTTTATAACTAGCTTTAACTAACTAAACCTTATAAGCTTGAAGCAAATGAATCATTTTTTTCTACTTGGCTTGTTTATTTAAACTTGTAATTTAATCTTAATTCTCAACAAAAACTCCATCTTGTGCAGCAGCAAACCAAGCCATGAAAAGTGAGTGATTAGTCGGATTTTGCTCATTGCTCTCTGCGGTCGACTCGACTCGTCGTAAAATCCAAAAGCTGCTTCATTTATTATTATCATAATCATCGTCAAGTTCCTAGTGCAGTGAAGCACCTACTACTTACATACATGCCTACCTACCTACCAACCATATTCTATTCTACTCTACTAAATTGCCTTACTGTGTTCACTTGTGTCACACAACTTGTGTGTCTCTCTCAATCTCTCGGCAGCTCTCAGCATTAGCATATAGCACCCTAATCCAGCAGTACTCCACCACCAAAAGTCGAGTTAAATGATCAATAACAATAACATCAACACTATCAACACCAGCGACAACAAACTAAACTGGTGTACGAGGAAAAGAAGCGGTCGTGTGAGAGTGAGTGAGCTCGCTCGCACACATCCACTTCCCAGTAGTGACAACGGCAAAAAAGACAGCGGATGACGTGACCACAAAAAAAGTGTGTGACTGGAGCAATGAACGAAGAGAAGGAAGATTATTAACAGTTTTAATAAAAATATAGCATAGAAATAAATGAGAGGAACGAGCATGTTGTGTAGTGCTTGCATCATCACTCGACGCGACGCTCGCTCTGCTTGGCACTTGCACAACACTCGGACAAAATGTTCCACCACACTAAGCTAGCCAGTTAGTTAACAACTAATACTTTTGTGAATATTATGGTGGTGCTGATGGTGAACAATAAACTACAGCGCAGCGCAGTGGCTCGATAACATATTGAATATATGCTGACTGAATGACCAAGAATAGTAAATAGTATGGAGCCTAAATAAATAACACAAAAAATAATAATGTTCCTTCCCCCCCTCGTATCTGACTCGGAGTACTTGTTGTGCATTCCCCCGAATCTCTGCTGCTCTCTGCTAACGACGACGATGATGATGATGATGATTCTGAGTAACTGCTACTACTACTGACTGACTAAGATCATCTAATGTTTGTTGCTAAAGACTTGTTTATTAATACGCTGAACTGATTGTGAATATACATGTTAGATAGACGAAGCAAGCTCATCTGACCATCTCGTTCCTCAACGCGGAGAATGAATGTATTAATACGTCTGAGCAAGATTTGGGTAAGTGAACGTTTTTCTTATTTATGTATTTTTGTCCTCTTATCTGCTGGATTTGTCATTTAGGTCAGGAGGGGTGTGTAGGAACACTAATGACGTTTCAAGGAAAATTACTAATATATTACTAGAGTGGTGTAGTTGCTCAAAGTACCCATCCATCATCTATTGATAACAATTGTGTTTTATTATTTGACTGTGTCTAGATTTCGTCATCAAACCATTGCGTTGACATCGAAATCAAAAGGATACAGCGGTTATCACCTTTAGTTATTAATGGTGTTTAAAAGTGCTGACTAACTAGGGCAGGCTTTCCCTGTCTAACAATACATTCTTCTTATCATTTCTTCTTATTATTATTATTATTCTTGACCGATATTAAAAATTTCCTCAAATATTCATAATCATCAGTCAGTAGATCATTTGGTGGTGGAAATGAGAAAGTGAAGCCAAAGTCACAAAAACGTACATACAAACAAATACGCAACGAACTGGTATTATCTCGATTATCTTTCGTCGTTTTATATTTACAAACTGTTGTTTTTCTTCTTCTAATCTTGATTATTAATAATAATAGTTGTTATTAGAACGTAACTCTAGGATATCTCATTATGTGTGTAATCAGCTGACAAGCGAGTCCTTAAAGGGAACGTTCCATTTGAAACTCGGATTTAACGGATTTTGTTACCGTTATATCGTGACCAATCAAAGCCTGTTGCTGTTAATTCTTAAAGTTTTGACTGCATTTTTACTCTATTATTATTACTAATAACTGCCTCAACTAGTTAAGTTTTAAGAAGAAAGTAAATGTGTAGCATCTTGCACGTCACATATTTTTACGGACAGACAGACTGATTTTAGTTAGCTTATCTAATTGTGCACGAATCAAGTGACGATTTAGGTGTTTGAGAGTAAACAAGAATCTGAGGAGAAGCGAGACAGCTGATGTGCTGCTTGCTGCACTATTCGACGACACTCGTTACAGTGAGTTAATTTTCATTGTTCCTTTTCTTGAAATCTTTTAAAGAGGTAGGAACGTTGACAAGTAATATTTTTCTGTGTATATTTATTATACTTTAAGCGAAATCAAAAACAAAAGTTTAACCAGTCATCTAGCACTTTCCAATTGTGTTCAATTACCGTTGTTCAATCACAATAATCAATCCTACATATTATAATTGAACTATTTGAAGTCTCAAGTTACTAACTTACGTTACGTTACAAAGGGAACAGGAAATTGTCTTGTTTTTATCCTTGTTGTCTTAATTAATTGTGTAGGGTTAATAGTAAGCAGCAGGTGGATCCGTGAATCCAATTCCTGCCGTGTTTTTCAAAAATAATTGGTTACTGCCTCATTCATGACCCTGTCGAACAATAAAAGTCCTGGTGACTTACCATCATCGACGTCTTCGTCATCGGTGTCGCAAGCACAACAACTGCAGCAGGGTCAGAACTATCGTCATCAGGAGAATCCGAACTATTATCGTAGTTGTAGTAGTGAAGGTAGTACGACGACAAGTAACAATCCAGTAGGAAACACCAATAGTGACTTCTGTGGTGACGGTGGAGGTGGCAGTAGCAGTGGTGGAGTAATAATAGGTGATCCTCCTAGTAGTTGTTCTAGTGATAATAGTGGAGGGGGTGGTAGTGAAAACAGTGGTAACGATAACACTAGCAACAACGGCACCACCATATTGGAAAGTTTGGTCGGGGAGAATCTCCCCGTAGTTATGGACAATCGTAATAGTGGTGGGGGTCGTATCATGACCTCGTGGGCTCAGAGAATGCATCGAAGAGCTGCCACGCTGGGAACCGTCGTCACTTCCTGCGGTCACCCGTCTGCTCCTTATCCCCGTCGTATTGAAAAGTGAGCACAGTAAATTCTTGTTAAATATATCCAGACTTCTTCTCGTGATTACTCATCTGTTCTTGCATTTGCAGAGTCAAATTTGGCGTTCCGCTGGACGAAGTTTGCAAGAATGACATTCCAGGTCCTCTTTTGGTACGTTGACCATTTTTACAACACTTTAGAATAATTAGTGATTTTAAAATGGCACGCTCATGCCGTTCTATTTTAGCGTATTTTATACTCGTACCATGTTCCCATGCGTGTTTCTCAGCGAGTACAATCGTGTTTAAAATGTCCACTTATTATGAGGATATTTAGCGGTTGGCATACTGTAAATTTTCGTCGTAACTGTTGTAACACTGACTGAATCATTTTACTCTGACACTCAGATTGATTTCCTCACTGCCAGTATGCACTCAAAGGCTAATCGTTCTCCTCTTTGGTACTTTCCGTGTTATCGCTTCAAACTCAGAGCGCTCACAGACAGGCATGACATCGGAGGCTCTAGGTGTCTCCGTCGCTCCCTCCTTCTTTCAAAGTTGTGTTTCCGACGGGAAACAGGCCAAAATGGAAGACGTGATGCGGTTCAAGGTAACAACACATTATTTCACTTTTTCCCATCTCTCCTAACCCAACTGCCATTAACTTGAGTTACGATATTCTTGACTTCTCCTTCAAGTATGTAGAGAAATTATTTTTTGTTCCTACTTCTACTACCCTCATCTTGTGATCTCCATTTTCAAGTAACAGTAAATAACAATTATAACAATAATTCGTAGAGTGTAGTTTTTGCACACACAGTTCTCAGTTATCTGATTAATAATTTTTAAAACGTTTGATCATTGCTAGTGTGTGTGCTGTTTTACAAAAGAATATAATAATCTGTCATTTTGAGAAAATGTACTATTTTATATATTGCTCTCTTTGCACATTTGACTTCTCTTTCTATAGTGTACTTTATAATAATACTTCGTATCCCTATCGCAACTTGAGCATTTTTCCTAATCTCTCAGTGTCAATCACGAGTTTCATTCACCTTGTATCGAGGCAGCCCAGGAGCTCTAATTAATTGTAATTTTAATGTGTAAGCATTTAAATTTAATCCATTTCCTTAAAGCATTTCATCAAGTCTTACACGCTAAAACTGCTCATATCCAACTGTCAATTGTTTTCTCCGTGTAAAACTATAAGAATTTAAGCGTTTTTTTTAAAGTAGCGAAAGGTATTGAGCTACATTATGCGAATGTTTGCGTCTGTCTGTCCGTCCTTCTGTCCGTGAACACGATACCTCAAGAAGACTTAAAAGTGCTATTCAAATGATATTTTTCTAATGGAATACTGCTGACTAGATGAAGCCCTGGTCAAATTTTGAAAAACCCAGCCCAGTTTAAATTTTTTAGAGCGTAGCATATACCTACTCATAATAAGAAGAATCTGAAGTAAATTCTAAAAGTTTTAAACCGTTTCCGAGGAAAAATGAACGTTTTTACAAGCACGTCATTTTGTTCAAACTTTTGAACGGACTTGAGTTTATTAATTCTATATTCAGTACACTGTACTTTATGACAGTTTGAGTTAATTTATTTAACTAAAAGTATTCTAACCGATTTGCTTTCGCTACTTTTCTATTTCGATTGACCGGTTTATTATTATTGTTATTACTACGTAGGTAATAGCACATCCGGAATGCACTTGCATATCACATAATAAGAAATAAGAAAATGCGTAGAAATTGTTGGTAAAAAAGAAAGTCATTCAGGTATTTTCACACTCAGAGACTACAAGAACATCATCGTTTATATCCTCTACATACTGAAGACATTTCTGAAAGAGCCATTCTCTTTTTTTTAAACCTATACAAACAATATATTGTGCAGGAAGTTGCATTTCCACTAACAAATTTCCATAGAAATAAGATATTTTCGCTTTGTAAACAAAATAATAATTTATTGTTAACTTTGTTGCGTCGCTGCCACGTAATTTCCAAGCGTAATAGTACCACCGCTAACATTAACATTTAACTTTTTGAAGTTTTTGATATATTCATGCCATGCTGTGTTTTGAACACTTTGTACGTTTTTTAAAGTATCCTTTTTCAACCGTTTCTTGACAAGTTTGACTTTTTGGTAGTCGCATTTTGTAATGAAATGCAAAAAGATACTCTGCTCATTTCTGAATTAACTTAAATGACATTTTTTAATTTAAAAAACCATTTCCCCTAGACTTAAAATTCTCAACAGCAGCAACAGCACTTGTGGAAACTGCGTTGTTGAGTAAAGTTGAGTTCATTTCCTCTCGTCGTGGTTAGAAAAAATACATACATACTAACAAGATGTGAGAGGAGAGAAAATGAATATGTACATTTATTCATTTTTTAGGCATATAAAAATTACCTAATCAATTTGTAACTAGGAGCCAAAAAATCTAATTACGGCTTGGTTGTTTGTTTCCTTTTCTCGCAACATAATTAATTTTTAAAACTTAAAAATCTCGCTCGCTCGCTCTCTATCTCTCTCTATCTGTCTGTCTCTCTTGTCTCTTCTCTCTCTCTCGCTCGCTCGCTCGCTCTGTTTGATCTGTTTGGGCGGTTTCTTCTTCAAAATTGATCCGATTGTTGTAGGCCGAGGTGGACGTAAGTCATAATACTTTGTCGTACTACTAAACAAAACAACTTTTAGTCGTAATAATTTTTAGTAATATTGATTAAGAGTAATGACAACTCAACTGCATACTTTGTCTGATTGATGATTGAAGAAAAAAGTTTGATTGGATTTGTTTTTGTTTTGATTTGATTGATTGATTGAGCCCTTTACTTGAAACTTCTGTCGTACTGCGTTGTTGTTTTTTTTGTGATAAACGGCCTTCTTGTGTTTAGACATACAAGTATGATAGCAACATTGACATGACATATCTTAGTACATTTATTAATAATCCGTAGTAGAGTATATATTTTTTTCCGTCGAATTTTTCATTCTTGAATTTATGATTTAATATGGAATGTCTAACGGTTGTTTTTTTTACAAATTTAATTTACATAGGTACGTATTTGAAATTTTAATTAACCCCTCTCGTAATGTTGTTTTAAAATACAGAATGTTTTTTGGTTAGTTTGTTGTCGTTTTTATGAATGTTTCATTAATTGTGGTAATCATGCAAGAATGTTGGTTTTTTTGTCTAATTTTTATTCAATGATCCTCCGACGTAGTAGAGGATGTGCACGGATATGATATAAACTATTTTTAAAACTCAACTCAATAATGAATGCAGACATTTTGATTGTCTCTTTACAGCTACAACGATCGATCGATCGATCGCACTTTTTACTCTATATATCTATCTGTTTAAAGCACAATGTTAGTAGAACTGGAAAACTGTGATGGTTGCCAGTCAGGTAGTCTTTTTCTCCATTTTTTACTAGTAGTTCAGTACGAGTAGTAGACATGAACCAAATTGTTTGATTTTGGAGTAGCTAAAATAGTAAAACCTACCTCGAGAATGACTATTGTAATTTTTTGTAAAAACTACTGTACACTTTTTACGGTATGTACTAGTTTTGTATAGTTTGTACCTGATTGTAGTAATAGTCAATTGTTTTACTAGAGACGTATAAAAAACTGTTGAGCATCTCATTTGAAACAGAGGATGGCTGACTAGCGACGAGCTATAAAAATGCAACATCACTAATAATATATTTAATATATTTTTAAAACAATTAACTAACTGCACTACACTTTGACTACCATTTTATCTTGTAGCCGCGAAACATTATTTTTGCATACTTAAGACAATAACTCGCGAATTACGCTTTTTGTTTCTCGAAGTAATAAACTCTATAATCGCAATATAATAATTATTTCATAGCACATTCACTCTATGAAACTTTAGTAAGAGAAAACATTACATGTTTTGTACTAGTTGTATTCGCCACTACCACTATTAACTATTATTAACGTTACTGATGAATGATTCCAAGAGAATGCGAATGTAGGCAGTACAAAAGCAAGAATATTCATAATATATGTCTGTAGGTATAGAAGACCACTTAAAAAATAAACTGACCACCGTTTTATTTCCAAGATGGTACATACTTCACGAAACTTGGCAGGAATTGAATATTCTCGTGGTAATGAAGTAATCTCGAAGTAGAGTCTCCTCCTGGAAAGGAACCCATGCGAGCGATACTAATACTTTGGTAGTAGCAGTAACAGTAGTAGTTAAATATAGGTAAAGTACCCAGTAGTTAGTTCGTATGCTTGTAAGCTGTAAATACACCCAACAATTAGCAATTTTTAGAATTAAAAATAATCTTTCAACTTTGCCACTTACGACGCTTGTTTGTTGTCAGATGTAAACGAAGGTTTCCAAAAGTAGATTTGCATGCAACTTGCCAGCAATACTATTTAATACTACAATCCAGTTTATCACTTGTATAGCTTCGCTTTTTTCAACTGTTCCAACTAAATACATGGTATATTATGTATGCATATTACTAGAAACTGGCCTGGTAGAAGGTAGGCAAAAGGAAATAATTACATACTAGAGCGTTTGCAATATTTTTCCCTGAATGATACTGTCTACCGATAGTATAGAGGGCATAACAATAACAGTAATTGTTTAATTTGCAGTTTTAGACTGAAAGATGAGTATGTTGTAATCTGTATATCGTACTCGGAGAAACATATGTATATTCCGAACTGTAAGCTTTTTTGATTAGTGCGTGCAGTCATTGTCGTAATTATGTATTTGTTGACAAAGAAAAAAGAATGTGATTTTGTTTTCGAAAGGAGTTGTTGTTATTATTGCCGTTGTTTTTAATGGATGTATGTATGTGCGCAGTAGTTACAATAACAATATATATTAGCTGATATGCGTAAGCCTGTTACGTTTCGGAACATTATTATTACACGTGCGTATGTATGTGTATATTTTTGATTTGATCATCATGAGGATGTTTTACATATAGTATGTACATAACAATTATTTAATAGTGCCGATATCATAACAATCTGCTACAAAAATCAAGGTGACCATGATAATGACCTTTTCTAATATGTCAATTGTCTGTTTTTTCTGATCCTGTTTTCTTATACTGTCCCGATCTTGACGATGTGGCCCTCTCTCCTTGTGTTCACCACAAATCTCTTGACTCTTCCTCCGTGTGTGGTGGTGAGTGCAGGTGGCAACGAAAATCATGAAGTTTCTCATCGATAACTTTGGGGTGAGCAACCTCTTCGGTAGAGATAACTACGAGTACTACGCGCGCATCACTGGCAGAATCCTCAAAGTGGAAGAAGACTGGATTTTCAGCTTTCGCTACCCCCCAGATGCTCTCGTCTCTCGTAAGAATCCCACTTGTTCTACTTCCTCTTCCAACTCAACTACCACTACTGCTGTTTCAAATTTTGATCGTTTAAATCCTACTCCTACTCTTTCTCACTAATTATTATCATTATTACTATTGTTATCATTTATTTTTTACCATCTTTTTACATTGCTATCGTTACTATTCATAATATTAATAGTAAAAACACGTTCAACCTCTTCTTAGTTGGTGTAAAAATGCAGCAAGTGCGTCTCACAAAGTACACAGTAGCAGTACGTTTTCAAAGTTAATACACCACAATATCCTATTTCACTCTCATTTCTCACTTTTATCTTCACTTATATTTAATACAACAATTTCATTAAACGTCGAACTTTGATGTTACTAGTGGAGAAGCTAGGCAAAATGGACGTTGCTAGCCAACAATACTCTAAAACTGGGAATTACAAATTAGTACGCGCACGGGCAAAATGCTTAAGCATGATACACCTGGGCAGTATTTATTTACTCTTTAACACTAACGGTAATTAAATTTTCAAAAAAGTTATTGTCACGTCGCTTCAAAATAACAATAGATAAGTTCAAGTAGCCATGGGACTGTTGGCTCTAGCGGCAAACTTTTCAACAAGAAATGCATTTAATTTTTTTTTAAATTTTGACAGTCAACACAACTAATTACTATCAGCTAATTACAGTTCAGACCATTGTACGTACACACACAGTTATTACTAATTTGCATACTTGATTAATTTTAATGGTTATTTTCTTACTATTGGAATAATTTTAAACTCGGAGTTAAATGCGTTAGTTGACTGGAATTCATTCCACAAACAGTGTAGTATCGAGATTTGTTGAAGTAAGAAATAATACAGACCACACAGACAGCACATGCGTGCGATTTCAAATC
>JAHZMT010005116.1:0-10157 GCA_027743785.1 Sinhomidia bicolor
GAAAGTCGGCATAGTGTGAGTCGGCGTAGTGTGCAGTCGGCATAGTATGCGACTTCGGTTGGCTCAATATGAAGAGGGTAGCAGCCTTTTAGTATTTCTCAGTTTTTGCTTCTTTTCGTTATCTCTTTTAATGGTGACATGGCAAATTACTCTTTTTGTTCTGAGCTAAATACCACACAGGCAAAATGAAAATGTTACTACTAATAAGTTACTGGAAACAACTGTTACCGTAATAGCCTAGCTATACGTAGGTAGTAGTAGACTCTGGTGGAAAAGGACTCGAGTAGAATTTGTGTGTCATTGGTTGATATAGCGACCAAATGCTAAATAACTATTAGTTTTCCTTCAGAGAGAATAAACATGTTTCGGGGACTCACTTTAGAAAGCTTCCCCCGAGGAGATGCAGGTGGTTAGGTTTTGTGGAGTGGAGGACTGATTTTGGGGTAAAGTGGGAGGAAGAGAGAGGGAGAGAGGCCTTGGTTTTTAAGCAGAAATAATAAAGTCAAGTAGCAGAGGATGATCATGGTTAATTTAGTTTTCAAAAGTTGGTTGATTGCATGTCAGTATTTTTCTTGGAGCAAGTTTTTACAAAACTCTTCTTGTTACCAAATTTCTTGTCTTTTTTTGCCTTGAAACTTGTAATAATCAGCTCGTCTAGCTAGATGAATAGATGGATGGATACATGTTGTGATTTTGATTCAGACTTTTACATTTGATTACCCCCATGAACTAGCAGAGTGAGGCAGGGAGCAGAGGTGGTTAATGATGTGTGTTTTAAATTTAAAATAACTTGGCAATTCTTGCGAAATTGCTTGGAGAAAAAACGAGTAAAGCAGCAGCTGCTGCTATACTTTGTTTTAAAATGAATAACAACCTGTCCTACATTGTGTACGCTGTGTAGTAATAATATTATGAAATAATACGTAACTTGTGTTTGCGTAAATGAGATTCACAGTTCTCATTTTGAATTTGTAATTTTAGTTGTTGCAACAATTTTGTTCCTTTTTGCTTTAATTTAATTTTTTTTTTCAAAAAAAATCTTAATTTAACCATAGGCAGTCATCCCTATTATTGCCATTATAAAAGATGCTGTTGATGATGCCAGGAAAGGTGAAAAGGCAAAGAAAGGTAATCTTGACTTTTACTCGTTTGAAGAAGCTACTACTTTCCAGTCAAGTCTTTGGCTAGCAAACTTGCGTGAAAGCAAAAGCATAGATGCATATTTTTTACATTCCTTTTTACCTTCTTATTATCATCATCTTCCACTTTTCCTTGGTAGTGGTAGTAATGTTACCAAAGTGTAACAACAACTCTTCCCTGTCTTTCTTATTTTCTACTCAAGTGACTCTGTTTCTAGTCCTCCTTACAAAAATATTCCTCCTTTAATCTAATAAATTCGCATTTTAAACTCACACACACACACACACACACAAGGCGTTTGCTGTAGGAGAGCGTGGAAAATGAGCAGCATACTTTACACAAAAAAGTTTCTCTTTTTTGCTTGCTTTTGTTTCCAACTTGTACATTCTCAAAACAACTTTCTCACAATTCACATTCCTACACTACACAAGGCTCTCCTCTCACTGTCTAATGATGACGATGGTGTGTGCCTGCTGTTGCAGGCAGAGTGAAAAAAAAGAAATGAAAAAGTTGCACGTTTTCCCAAGTTGCTTCCTTCTCCTAGTTAGCTCCTAGTGAGTTCTGCTTACTTTCCTTTCTTTGAATATAGAGGGAAGTGGCATTGCTTGCTCGCAGCTCTTGCTACTCTCCTCCACATCCACATTCATTCTTATTCACTTCTGTTCAACTTGACACGGCTTGGACGTTTATTTGGAGCTGAGCTACCAAAGAAAAACCGGTTTTCTCTTCTTTTTTTTGCTGAAAAAGTAATGCTTTCCCAAAAATGTCCAAACGATTGAGCAAGTTGTTTGTACGAGTTCTATGGAAGGAAAGAAAGTCAGGCTCCTCTTTTTCAAAGTATGTAATAGTTTTGTGTATTTTCTCTCTCTCTCTCTCTCTTTTCTCTTCTTCTTCTTCTTCCTTTGCCGTCTATTGACATTAAAAGACGGACTACGGAAAAGTCGCCACTTATTATTACTTACCAACTTGTACATGGTATGCCTGCCTGAAACAAGTAGAAAGAGAAAAAAAACTACGTTAGCAAGTCTACGTTTTTTTGCCCATTTCTTTCAAATAATAATGAGACTACAATACGTAGCCGTATGTGATGTGACTGTCGTATGAAATGCCAAAAATCATGTGTACTACAAAGCGGTTTTGGTATGAACCAAAGTACTTGCCTATTTTTTGTCATGTTCCACCATGCGGGACGACCGGTGCGGGGAAGAACAGATAGATAGATGGAATGAGAGAGAGAGAGAAAAAAATGTTTCTGTTTTTTTCCTTCTTTTAGTTTTCACAATAGTTTACTACTTCCACCATGCTGACGGCTATTGTAACCGATACTGTCTCCGAAAAAAAAGGAAAAGAGGAAGAGGGAAAAGTGGAGAGAGAGAGAGAGAGAGAGAGAAATGCTTCATTGACAATCTAGCAGCTTGAGGGCTCATGCATTATTATTATTATTATTATTATTACGACGATGGTATGATGGCTTCACTCAGATTGTGTTACATTTTCGCTTAATCTGTTGTTGTGTGAGAGAGTAGTAAAGTGAGTGAGTGAATGAGTGAGTGAATTTTTAGTGGCAGAGTGGTGGTGGTGGCGGCGGTTGGTGAAGGTGGTGGTATTCGACATTGGGTTTTTTTGCTAGCAACATTTTAGGGTCTTCTCACGCTGCTTTTGGCCTAAACTAACCTTTTATTTTGCTGCTGTAAGCAAAGTAGTAGTATTAAGAATGCTTATACTACAATAATAATAATAATAATATTAATATTATGCAACTGGATGGGACAGACTACAACAACTACTGCTACTGCCGCTTTCTAAATAATGCTTGTAGCTGGTTTGCTTTGATAACACTAAAGCCAGGTTTTTTGGCAGTTTGCCCAAGGAATCATTTCTTTTCGTATAGACATGGTGCTCCGCTACTGCCGCTGCTGCTGCCGCTACTACTGCTAATACTACTTGCAGTTGCAATGGCAATGCTACCAGTATTTCTCGTGAATGTAGCTCCCAGTTTCCGTCAGTATTCATTTTGAGTTCTTGCGGATTTGTTGTGTGAGTGTGTCTGCGTGTTGAGTTTGTTATGTGTGAGTGAGCGAGACAGGGTCTCCGGCAAGAAAAAAGAAAATAAATACCGTTCACCAGCAGAAGAAGAATAAATATGGTCAGCAGCTCTTGAGAGAAGAACCTGCATTGCTGATTTTCATCATTCATCACATTTTTTGAAGAGATTGTGTTTTGGAATAGTAACCTTCCCTTCAGTAACAATAGCAGCTACTCAGCCCATCCACTTTTTTGTTGACTTGAAAAGAAATTATGGACAATAGCATCCCCATTATCGCCACCAGCACAATCATTGTAGCCTTTTTTGTGTTTGCTGAGATGTGACAATTTATACGTGACACTTGCCAGTAATTTTTGTCCCTGTTTTTTCAGTCTTTTTTCACGTAATACTTCCATATTACGTGAGTATTTCGAGGACACTTTTTTTAAACTCAAGTTTTCTATTTTACTTCTGTGGTGAACGGTGAAAGTTGTGTATATTTTTTCTCGTGTGCGCCATATACATTTATATTTTTTATATTGATGAACCATATCACCACCATCATCTTCATCATCATTCTTCTCATCTGCAGCAACCTCATCACGTTGTCTCTCAACATCTCATAAAATTTGTCAAGTTTCAAGCTTGTTGTTTATAATTGGTATGGTTTATCATTATCGTCGCCATCATCTTCATCACTGGCAGCATCATCATAAATACACTAATGTTTAGCAACATTTTTTTTAGAAATTTGGGCCGTGCTAAACATGCGCACAATAAATAACTCTTTTACAAGATACTCATCTTTGGCCGTTTTACTTTACGACGCTCATGTCATGTTCACAAAAGATAACTACTAATTCTATCACACTGTTCCCAACTTACAACAAGGTCAGGCCGGTTATCTCTACTAGTCTACTTCTCATATTATGCACCTCTCCGTCTCAGTAAATATATTTTTTTGTACTTTTCATTATTCTTTCTACTCTTCTGTCATATATAAAAAATGTACTTCAGTAGCAAAAGCCAAAAACACACAAAAAAACAATTCGCATAACTATATTTTGCACTCACTCTCTTAATTACTCTGAGGAAGAAACAAGCACGAGCCTCTCTGCATTCATTTTAAAAAATATTATATAGCCTATACCTGCTTCCCATTTGCTTGCACATTTTTTTTCTCCTTGTTCTTTATTCTTTTCAACAATGCTCTCTATTTAATCTGTGCAGATTTGCTTGTCATCATTTGTACTGGCATCACTTTTGTAAATGCTGCTTTGGCTATATAGACGACATAGTACACATCACAGCCAGCCGTGCTCACTCTTTTGTTCTTTTGTGAAGTTGATAGGATAAATGATAGAATTTGACAGTGAGTAGATGTCTTTTAACGTTTAATCACCATCATCGTCAGTATCACTGTTCATCAACAGGATGGCAATGATGTTGATGATGATGACGATGATGGTGTGCTCATAACAAGCCATTATTTATTTAAGAGTGGTAATAAAGATCGTGTGACCATATTAAAAATGTATGTATGTATGTATGAATGAATGAAGAGAGCGTCTCCACTTTTCCCTCTGTACTCTCTCATTCTTCTTCGCTGCCGGAAGAGAACATGCTCAAGGTGTTGTTAAGCACGTCATTGTCGTGGTTGTCACCGTCGTCATCATTATGAAAGTGGGCTTATCTACCCATTCCCTCTACAAATTGGACACTGTTTACTTTTATTAAAAGCTTTTTTCTATTTATATAATAGTCCTTAAACGGTGTACTAAAAATGCTCTTACATCGTTCAACATCCTCCTCCTCCTCTCTCGTTCAGCATGGGCAGTGCTCCATGTCCAAGTGCGTACTACTTGTCGGTAATCTACCAAAAAAACCAGCAGTAGCTGCAAGCATCCACAAAGAAACTCGGAGCTAGGGTTTTTTCTTTATATGCACCTACTTTTTTATATTCAATATTTACTCAGGCCGCCGAGAATCGCCAAAACTTTCATTGCACTACCACTACTACCACTCTGGCTACAATTTGCCACGACACGCTCACTACTGTTATTAGCACATTCAACAAAAATCTTGTTGGAAAATCATATTTTCTACTGTAATTATTGTGACCGTGCATATTATTGTGCGGCCATATGGTGGTTGCAGAGATTGGTAAAGTTGAGATATAAAAGCTGAAGACAAAACGTCCAGCCCAACTTCATAAAAGTTCTCATAAACATGGTAGTTACAAGTAATGGAAAATATTTCATGTTAGCAAAGTAGCTACCAAATACTAGCTACAGTAGTAGTAGCCAATCTGAAAAGCTACCAATCTCTGGGTGATTGTAATAATAACATTCATTAATAATATAGTGGTGCATGTAGTGGGAGAAAAGCAGACCGAGTAGAATATTTAATAGCGTCCGTACACGGTTTGATGTTTACTATTCAATGTTATAATATAGAAAAGAGCCATGTCATGTCCTTGTCCTTCTCAACCCTCCCCGCATTATATCACCGAAAGTAGAAAAATAGCGATGCAAGAAGATACCATTTTTGTATTTAAAAAGGAACACCATTCGTAGCCACCTTTTAGCCATATTTTACTAACCCATCATATCATACCTACGTCAATCCCATCATCATCATCGTCATCATCATCGCATCAGTATTACTATATGTATTATGCATTTTTTTCGGCAAATATTAATTTCATAATATTATCACACTTTGAGAGAGACACAATTTGTCAAGGCGCATTAGAGAGTGGAGCTATGTATGACATGCTCACTACGCCCCACCACAACCTCTCCACTACTCGCGCACATTGCATTGCTTGCTCGTCGTCGTCGTAATCTCTGTTCTGTTTACAGTGCAAACTGTACCAGGATTTTACATTAATGTCTCTGACGAAAAGAAGGAGTTGAGCAACATTGTCGGCATTTTTAATGGAATGTTGATAACTTATTGTCAGTCACGCCGGGTGTCATTTCGATGCCTGCCTATAACGCGAGGGAGTGAACAGATTTTTATAGCAGTTTGTAATAAATTAATAATAATAATAATAATGCTTTCGTAAAATTAAAAATGCAAGTAGACAAGATTTTATAATATTAATGGCGTAACGCATCAAGTAGTATCGACTTTATCCAACTACATTTGAAACCTGTTCAAGCAAACGGAATACCTAGTATTCAAACAGATCAGATAGAAACGGGGTATTAATAGAATACTATTATTTTTTTAACATTACACGTAACTATTAATTAGAAAAGTTTTGATATATATTTGGCAATGCAAATTTGCCAATTTTTTTTTATTGATCTTTGGGAATATTTTGCACATTTGTAGTAATAAAATGATTGAAGTGCCCTTTTACAAAAAAAAACTTGTATAAACTTCCGGCTCTGCTTGATGTAAGTTCTCTAGAGTTTTTTAAACACGGGAATGGGAAAATTTATGGCTGTCATCACTAGGCTGTTCACATGCCTTTATGCCTTTTCTCATTCATACGGTCCCATTTCTCTCCTGCTAGCTCAAGTTCGTGTAAATTGTGAGAGGTGTAGGTAGTGAGAAAGATGAAGGGGAAAAATGGAGAGGAGAAAAAAAAGAGAAAGAGGACGATGGAATGAACGAACGAACAGGAGCAGAGTGAGTAATGTAATGTGCTGGGGTGTGGACTGATTTACTTTTTATGGTAAGGTCATGCAGGTATTTTTGCATCCAGCAGCACCGAGAGAGAAAGGTATGCATGCGAAAACACTGTAATGTAAACACACACGATTTGTTACTCTGCTAAATATATACTAATGTATGTACATACAACCGAGCGCAATAATGGCCAAGTTTATTTTACACATGCACGGTTAGTTATGGCTTTATCTCCATTCTCTACTTTTGGACTTTTCTCCTTAATGAATGACCAGATCTGTGTGATTAGACTGCGTATTTATGCTTGCACCATGCTGACTGCATTCTACTCACACACGATGTACTACAATTATTATTATTATTTTTTACTTTTCAAACTAAGGTCGGTTGTTATCGACAGGAAGATATATTTCGAATAATAAAAAAAAAGCTTTAAAACAAATCTTCATCATCCGTGCATGTTAAATGTAAAAGTTTGAGTGCAGAAAGAGAAGCAAGCAAGCATAAATGTATACATACATTCATTTACAATTTTATGATGATGATGGCAACCTGAAAAATAATAATTTCCGATAACTCGGTAAAAGGGAAGCAAAAAGAAAGTGTATTAGTAGCCCACTCTCATTTTTTTATTATTAAAACAGAAGGCATTTGAATAGAATCAAGCAGAGTGCGTAGTAGTAGAAGTAGTAGTAATTTTTTTTGCAGAGAATGAGAGGGGCAACTCTGGATCGATACTTTTCCAAACTCACTCATTCGGTTTACAAGGAGATATTATAAGTAGTTATAGTTATAGTTAGCAGCGGCAGTAGGAGCATTGCAAAATGTTACCGGTATACTTTTAAGGTATTTATGTAGTAAGCTACTACTACTACCTTTGCATATAAGGCACAGCAAAAAAAAAACAGAAATAACTTTGTTATTCTTCCTCTTCTTCTTCTGTAGCAGCAGCAGCAGCAGCAATGTGTAATGATAGATAAGGTAGCACAGGCATTATATTGCACGTTTCCATACTAGATTACCTGTAAGAAAGTCGAGTCAGCAAAGGAACGGCAAAGGCGTGTCGCTTTTAATTTGCTAGACTTTTCAATTTAAGGCCATGAAAGAATATATACATGCTAATTAAGTGGCACACACAGATATAGACTAGGTTGCACAGCGGTAGCCGGCACGGACATGCAGTATATTTTATGCCACCGCAATTATTAGACTCCCAAGAGCAAACAAAACACACAAATTTTTCGCACTTTTACTTTTTCTATTACGCGCAGTCTCACCGTCACGATTCACCAAGTTGGTAATACAATATGCATCCATCCGTGCACATTAATCATCATCATCATCATCGTCGTCGTTTAGCTTTTGGGAATAATATAATTACCGGAACTATACTGTTGGGCACCCACAATTTTCATTTATATTTCAGGGTGATCTGTCTTCCTCTCCCTGTTATTTTCCAAACAAGCAAAATTGATAACATTAACTATTTGTAAGTAGTGGTGGTAGTAGCGTAGTGTGTGTGGCGTAACACTATAGCACTACTCACTTATTCTGCTCCAACTTGTTCAACAAGGAGGAATTTGTTTATTTTGTTGTGGCGAGGTTGGAATCAAAAGACCAACTTTGAATGGAGTGACTGCTGAATTTCAATTGATTTTCGTTTTAACTCGAGGAGAGGAAGTGGAAATATATATGCCTTGGCAGCCTCATGTGTCAAGTAAGTAGCAGTCTTGATATTTATGTGAAGTGCTGCTGCTGCTGCTGCTGCTTCTGCTGTTGACTGGGATTTATTCTCGTGGAGTAAGTAGCTTTCCTACTTGAGAAAAATAAAGTTTTGAGTTAACAAAGAGACCCATCAACTTGATGAGATGGTTGATGACAAGAACTAGTCTTGTACATTTACAAGTTGAGAGTTAGTTTGCAACTTGGAATTTGTATCAACATCATTACGTTTTTGTATAATAATAATAATAACAATAAGGTAAACAATTTATAATATAAATTTTATATACCACGCACACATGCACACACACACACACCACAACAACGTGATTTTATTACCTAGCTTATATATAAAATATTTTTTCAAGAAAAAACGGAGATTGAGTTTTGTTACTACACTTATTAGTTTATATTTGAAATTCACTTCTTTTTAGCCAGCATATTATTTAGATGGTATTAACTAACATTGTAATAACCACTAATAATTGATAGTTATTAGGAGATATCCAGTTTCCCTTTTCATGAAGTGTGTGGGTTACAAAATATGAAATTATAGTCGCCAGACAGATTCACAGTAGTAGAAGGATGATGCCGATGGAAGAGACAGACTGTTTGAGTTTTCCACTTTTTTTTGGATAAAAATAAACTCATGTGAAGTGGAGTATCTAAAATAATTAAAATGGACTTAATAACGCTCTTTTGGAATCTGAGCTTCTATACTTTCCACTGACTGACTACACACACACCGCACCGCCGTGTGTGGATGTGGACGACGTGTGAGTTTTGCGCTGATGAACGTGATCTGCTCCTTTTAGTAGTCACATATACATACAATCGGATTTGACCAGCTCCACACTCTACTACGACTTTGACTACTACTCGGAATTTAACTACTGGACTGGAATAGATGGAAATAAGTTTGCCATTATTGGCTGTTGGCCATGCTTCGTCTGTCGCTATAAATATTATGATGATGCTACATGCATTTACTATTATGCACTTTACACAAACTTAACTTGTTTGCCGCTGTGCTGAGACTTTTGGACCTAGTCCTCGTCCACTTTTTCCCATTCGCTGTAAAGAAAAAAGAAAAAACCTGTCAGCAGAACAAGAAAATCTGCACCACACTCACAGACATACGTACATACAAATGCCATATTAGTTATCCTCCTCCTCCCATTTTTCATTTAATGCGAAAACAATGGTGCTCTTTGTCGACAGAACACTTCAATTAGCGACCCTCTCTCATCCTCCTCATCGTCGTAGTTGGAAGAATAAAAGTATTATAAACCGTTTTACTAATTCATTAGCATTAATGCGACTCAATTTCTCTCTGGCTTGAGAAGATGGAGAACGCTACTATAACGATGATGATGGTGATGGTCACTGCTGATGAAGAGAACTTTCCTGCACTTGTTTTCCCATCCTGCGTGATCCTCTTTCTTTTGGGCCTCCGAATTTTTCGCCCATATGGCCCAGCAGCACAGTGTGTCAGTGTGCCCTGTAATTAATTGAATGCATTAATTCACAGTATCAATGCAGGGAACGGTAGTAAACTTGGTAGAGAATAGTCAAAATTTAGGACCCGGTTTAAGTGTAGCAGCAGTGTCAGAAGCAGAATAATAGA
>JAHZMT010005117.1:0-15969 GCA_027743785.1 Sinhomidia bicolor
CACCGTTGGAACAGAAGATAATCTAGATAGAGACGTCACTATTCGGGGGGACAGTTCGTCCAGTCTGGCTGTATCCTAGAAACCTGAAACTTCTGATCTTGTGAGATTTGTAAAAGAGCACCGAGAGGGACAAGGACAAAGCGACTTGGCTCAAAAACCCTCTCCCGGAGCAGTCTTTCCGGAACAAGTACATATTCTGATTTTCAGCTGATCGTACAGTAATGTACCTATTTAAGATATAAATTACCTGAAGCTTTTAAATTGTCCACAAGGTAATTTTTTTAGTTTTTCCATAATTTCCATACTTTTGTAAACTTTGATACCGGTTTCAGCTTGAAACAAAATAGAAAATAAAAATAATGTCCTCGCATTGCATCTCAAAAATATTTAAGTTTTCTATAAATATTGACTTTGGGGGTATAACCCCCATGAGTTAAACATTTGAGACAAGTCAGATATATCAAGCACTTTTAAACCTCTACAAGACACGCGATCATGTTTTTTGAGAATTCTGACTATATAAGCTTTTAACAATGTGAAGTTACCTAATAAATGACTAATTACATAATTTAATTACTAGACGTCATTCGTTCGTTCAACAACGACGTTTTGCATTGCGAAATTTACTTACATTTATGGCGTTGACCTTTTTCTCAGGTTATAGAAATTTGTTTCATGCACTGCTGACACATTGCCACAAGGAGCAAAAAGTGCGCAGTTCATCAGTGTCGGTAAAAAGTAAGTTGCTGGTGAACAATTGCATTAAACATTTCATTAAGTACTTTCACGCAGACAGCAATTTGATTGCAAGAGAACAAGTTGCTAAAAACGACTATAAAATGTCTGAGTATGAGTCTGTATGACTACATGCAATTTCGCATTACCGTCAAGTTGTCAAGTAATCAATACTTTCCATGAAAACATTATAGCTCGTAATATTTTTACAGAATTGAATTCCTAAGTGGTTTTGAAAAGAATAGTACCTAGTTACATTTTTTATGTTAAAATCTTAAATCCTCTTTGTTGTATTACTCAGAACGAAAAAAATGTATATACTATAATCTATGATGTCAATAAACTATCAATAATAGGTACGTGAAAAGAAGATTATGATAACGCCAGCATTGTATATGTATGGTGAATGATATTAGGTAGCATCGATTAAATTGAATCTCAGTAGAAAATTGCACGAATTTTTTGTCTTGCCATTTGTTCGGAAAATAGCTTTAAAATATTCAAATTCGATGTTTTGTGTTCGGTCATTAACACTACGCAAGATTTGTGAATTCTGTATTGCATTCTTCGAGAATTTGACCGTACACCAAAACATTGGCATTTTTGATTTGATATAGAATAAGCCACATTATATAAAGTAATATCTCACAAAACTTCGGGCTGTCATTGTCACACAGAGTTACTAGACAAAAATTCATTGTTGAGGTAAAAAAAGCTAAATAACTCTGTTTGTTTAGTTTGTCCTGACGAAGACTACAGAAGTAGTTTTGAATACTAAACAAGAATAAAACCTTTTTCTAAAAAATCACCAAGCTAATAATTTAAATAACTGTATATTTTTTCGGTGTTCCTGTCTATGCTGATCTTTTATAGTTGTTTAAAATACGTTGTTATTGAAGAGACCGACTAAAACTACTCAGTACTACAAAGGTTTCAACATCCAATCTTAGTTAATCGATAATAAGTCGATATAGGATATTAAATAAGTTGTAGTCAGGCATTAAATTAGAACTGAGAATACCTAATAAAATTTGTAGATTTATTGCCTTCGTACTACATGTTAAATAGCAGCATGTACAATATATTATTTGTATTTTGTGCCAGTGAGTACGTTATTGTAAAGTCTAACATTTATTATTTGTATCTCAACATTACTGCTATCTAGCCTTTCAGCACATCAAAACTACTATGAGGTGAAGTAGCACTATTATAGTAGATAACGTAGTGTCCGTATCTGAATTGGAAGTACGGTAAAAAGTGCATACAAAATATCAGTATTATTGAGTCCTAGCAAGACCATATTGTTGGTAGCATTAAATATTTTTACTCGTCATTGTAGAAAAGAGTTATGTATCAAAGCAGAAACCGAAGTTCCACGTTTGTAGATGTGTGGATGTATTCATTTTAGAAGAATATTAACAGTAAAATATCGATGCAAACCCAATGTTCATTTAAGACAGACCATTTTAAGATATTTGCGTGTACGACAATTTATGCTACATAGAGACAAAGAAAACTGTAATATAACTGTAATGACGGGCAAGAAATAACATATACCTACTACCTACACATACACACCAAAGTGTTTTTTAGAAACTACTTTTAAAAATCTCATGCGCTCAAGTTCATTTATTTCTCATTAGCTTCACTTCAACCACAAAATAATTACATCCGCTGAGAACGTTTATGTCAGTTATTAATTTCTCAGAGAAACTTTAGAGTTGTCTTGTATATATTTCTCTCAAGTTCTTTACGGTCCAAAAGGCCTAAATTTTAGAACTGAACCTACTTTTACCAAAAATTTCTGTACATATTTGGAAAAGGAAAAAAAATCCACAAAAAAATTTATAGGTTATTGCTTACATTTACATCTCCTAGGTGCAAATTACAATGGCTGTAAATTTTCCATCGCGTACACACCTATTTTCATTTTTAGCGTTTTACTGGATTCAACATTGCACTGCACAGATTTTGCTGCAAAGCATTCATAGACCCGATTCGCTAAACCTTACTGAACCACTTTCCTGGTTTCAAAATTGTACCATTCATTTGGCAATAAATCATGTGGATACAATAGCGGGCGTATATAACAATAATGGTTCCTACGACATTGTGCCCCTAAATAGCCCAGTAGTTTTCTCCCTGTACAGGTACATACCAGACAAGTACGGTCGCTTAAATTGTAACCAAAGAACTTGGTTGACACTAACAAACTCATCAGATTTTCGTTTCCAGGCCTCACCATTTGCGAAAATGACCTGCATCATTCAAGTTTACATAGATCCAAAACCATGCAAAGTTTGGTACAACTGCGACAGGATGAGAAATTTCATGAGTGAAATTGACCATTCACAAAAGGACAGAATTTTTCCTGAAACGTTTCTGGATATTGTACATAATCCTAGTTTAAAGAAGAATTCCAGAGGAGGTGCTGTTATTGCAAAGTTTTACTGGTTTTTTCTCAAAGTTCATAAAGCAATTCAATCTGGCGACCGGGACATACATTTGCACTACTTTTTACATTTTATTTTTAAATATGGCTATCAACAAAGCAGAACAGTTGCCATTGGTCCATTAAATTTGGCCTTTGAAATAGCCTCGTCAAACAAAACTGGCAGTTACGAGCTTGTTGTCGCTCACATTCTGTCTTTTCAGCGTAAAGTACACCAGATAGCAAAAGCATTTATGCATTATTGTTCACCGGGGAAAGTTATTTCTGATTGCATTGTCGGAGTTAACCTTAACCGCAAAACATTTCTACAAAACCAAGTTCATACAATGTTAAGTGTTTGGAAGCTTGGTGCGACGCCCACAGACTTTACCGTAGCATGCGTTGTTACTTTGGGTACAACAGGGTATGCAGAACAAAATATTATTGGGTGGATTGTAAACACTCTAGTTCCAAATTCGTCCTTTTATTTGAGTGAAGATAAAGAGTCCCAACTTCTATCATCGGTTCTACCACTCATAAATGTGATCGGCTTAACTTTTCCTGTCTACAATTCCATTTTAAACACCCCAATTCCAATTCAATTCTTGACGTGTACCAACCTGAGGAAAACCCAAGGTCTCTCACTGGCTGGATTTGTGTCGTCATTTGACGGGATAACTTGGACAACAATCATACTGTTGACTACAATCAGCGCAGTATTCCTAAACAGATATATTCACAAGGGCTTATGGGACAATGTAACATTTTCCTACAATTTAATTTTGGGTCAACCAATAAATATTTTGGACAGCTGTAAAATAATATTGTTACCCTGGGTACTTGGAGGACTCTTATTGTCAAATTGGTACAAAGGTGATAACATTGAGCAACTTGTAAATCAATTAAGGCCCCAACATCTGAACACAGTTGAGGAACTAGTTCAGAATAACTTTACCTTCTATTCGCTTCCCATTACATCAGCAGTTCAACAAATAATCAATTATCGTCAGATGGCCGGTTTTAATGTTAGTATTAAGAGTATTGAGACAACAATTTATAAGTTTCAAATTACTCTGTTAAATGCATTTGCAACAATCCTCCCTACCAAATTAGACATGTACTGGAAGCAGTTTTACGATTTATGGGAAGTAAAAGAAGGTTCAGGCCTGTCTCGTAGAATTAAAATAGCTAAGGATATTAACCGCACATTGCATAGATTTAATGACGAATACAGTTACGTCTCAGTTAGTTCAGATAACGTTTCCAGACTAATGAGCAGATGTGAGAAGGAAGCAACACTGGACACGTCTGATATGATTGCCCAATCGTATACAGCTCTGCACAAGAAGTTGAGTAACAAAATGAGAGTAAATCTGCACATAAGTTCTTTACCATACATGCACTTACATCAAGAATGGGTTTTTAAACAGTTGACTGTATTTGCGGATAATTTCTTAATTCGTTTTCGTACAATATTTCATGCTGGGTTCACAATACACTGGTTACGACTTAATCCTGACAATGTGTCTACAGAAGTGAGCAAAACTATTCGCAATTATGAACTTATTCAGACAAATCAAAGAAAACTGCCGACGCCACTTACAATGAGGACAAACATTGTTGTGGTTTTTTATACTTGGATAGTTATGCTAGTCATGTCATTGATCTGCTTCTTTATTGAAAGTCATGTTGGTATTTTAAGATGGGGGAAAATATACTTTAAAAGATTTATTACAAATGTTAGGCTGATATGTGCTATCATTCTAGTTTGAAAAAAAGTATTTTTAAACAAATTTATAAAATAGAAAAAATATAAAATTTAGTCTATATCCAAAGGGTAGATGAGATGGTATTTAAAACTAGGTAGTGATTGAGGTTTGAACAATACTAAATTTACTCAAATTAATACATTAGTTATGGACCTATTCAGAAAAATCAAAGAAAACTGCCAACGGTGCTTTCAATGAGCACAAATATTGTCGTTGTGTTTTATACATGGATGGTAATGCTATTGGTGGGCCTAGTCTGTTTCTTTGTTGAAAGTCATGTTGGAATATTGAGATGAGTCATCTAGACATATTTACACTATTTAATTTTAAATACGAATTTTAAATATTTAAAATTATTATTAACGATTGCACAGGGCTTAGGTGGTGTATACGACGTTATACATCTAAATGCTAATAATAATTAACAAAAATTGCCAATAATTTTCCAAAAATGTTACTAATACTTATCTAAAACTATAACCAATAATTATGTAAAAAATTATCAATAATTATCTAAACATATTAACAATCACTATCTAAATTTATTACTAATTGCTATCTAAAAATACTAATAGTTGCTATTTCAAAAATATTACATGTGGCTAATAAAAGTAAAAAAATAATAATAAAAACTATAATTTTAGTTGTATATATGAATCACAGCGAAAAAAGCATTAGAAAATTTAAATTATTTCTAATTCGCGAATTAGATCGTATTTGAACACATTCCTAACGTTAATGTCGCTGCTTCCGTGTCAAATTTATCAGGCTGTATTTCCAAACTATGAGAATTTAAGTATGTATAGTATTTCCAATTGAAATTATACGATAGATACATTTTTAATCAACAAATATGCATCTACTTTTTAAAAGTTAAACTTAAAACTAATTGTTGCATTATTTACTGAAGTTTAGAATTCTGCCATAGTAATTATTTGTCTACATATTTGAAATAGAAAAGTGTTCGCTTGGTTGTTGCCGGTTGAGTGACAGTTTAGGATTTCAAAATATTATGCTGAGTAAAGAGTTTGGGAAGTTGCAATTTTACTGGTGGTGATGATGATCATAGTCAGAAGTTAAAAAATATGTAGAAACATACAAGAAAAAAATACTTGACTTAGGCTGGATTTAATACTGAATGAAAAATATGGTGAAGTTCTGGTACTAAAATAGTGTAGATAGCTACTTCTCGACTTCTACTTCCTGTCTGGACGCCGAGACAAAACTTGCAGTAATTATTGCGGACATGTTTCTTTAAAGGTTAAAACAGTCGAAGAAAAACGACAATACGAAAAAATCCATACGTCATAAAAATTATCATGAAATAAGTAAATCAAGTAGATTGCTTAGTCAATATGTTCCACATATTGTAAACTGTTAGTGTAAGTTATTTTGTATTTAAGAAAAATTTGGAAGCATTTAGTGTCTCCTGATTATAAATGGAAACAACTCCGGGAATGATTGTTTAATAAAATAGAATGAAAGACAACCTGTGCAAAACTAAAACAAAACAAATAGCTCAACGTTTTAACTTTATCCTGTATGTTCTTCATGGGAAAATCAATACCACGGATAAGATGACTGGCATATGTATATGTAATGGACCGTGATACAGTATGTACATACAGAAATTATATTTTGAGGATGATTCAGATACCTACTGCTCTACTACCAAAGTACATTATGAGAGAACGCGAACGGTGAAAAGTTTTATAGACAAAGTAAAAGCTTTAAAATTATAGATAAAATATGTATAAAGCTTATCAGAGCTTATAGTGGATAAACATTGGCCATCAACTTCATACATATTTTTGAATATTCACAAAAACTTGAGATTTTTCTACCAAGTCGTTTTATTTATTTACAGTGTACGACTAGTTTTCAGCTCTAAATAGCATAGCTACATGCAAGTAAATACTAAATAATCAACAACTCGCATCGGATTGTTATAGGGTTATAGCCCGTGCAGTGATTTTACTGAGAATACGTACGCACCTTATAATTATAATATGCTCATTTTTTTAAATTTAAAATATATTATGTGTAATAAAAGTGCACAATAAAGTAAAACCCTGTTGAGCTGGCGATTTTTTAGAACTACATATTGCCCATTGTCAAAAATGCTACATTACACAAAAGTTTATTGTTAAGTAAAAATATTGTTATCTGCGTTTGTCTTTTAGAGTTTAAAAAAATGTATATACTATCAATATCAAGCCGTTCAACATTGATCATAAAAACATGTGTTTAACATCGTTCAATATTAATTGATATATAGTGAATCGATATAGGATATCAAATCGATTTTAAGCATTAACATTGAGAATATTTAATAAGATTCATGTAAAACTAAGAAATACTCCTGTATATTGTAAAATAGTAGAACAAATTTTTGCTTTGTATTTTTTGTCAGTGAAAACTTTATTGCATAGCCTTATATTTACTCCTCAACAATTCCAATACTATCTGTTTTCAGTACAGTTAAATAAGTAATACAGTACATAATATTAAAGTATCTATATAAGAAGGATAAATACGATTCAAAAGTTGAGAATAAAATGCAGCCAGTGCTAAATCTTTCGTTCGACAGTGCTTCTTTCATGAGTCTAAAAATACATATACAAGACATTTTAGTCAAAAGTAAAAGACAGTGATTTCACGAAGCAGAAAGCGAACTCAAAATTGAACAATTCGCAAAACTATTTATCTATTTTGACTTCATCTTTTTTGAAAAAATTGAAACCACGGAAAAGCATACAATAGTGTAAAAGTTTTGTGTGTTAAAAACATTTCTTCAATCTAAATATTAATGAACGACAAATTTTTGTTCCACCCATTCCACGTGGGAGATTGATAGTATAATCGGTTTGGAGAACCGGATATTAGTTTAATATACCTTCATACACATACATACGCCAAAACATGCCAAAATCAATTATACGAAAACATGAGCCTAGCAATACTTAAAAATCTTGGGTTTCCTTTCCCTTTACGCAGGGTTTGCAGTGGTTGAAAAAACGGTTTTAGTTGTACTTAAACTAAAACTAAAACTAAAAAACTAAAAACTAAAACTGTACTGTAAAATCTACAAATACATACTATACTATGACCACTTACTAAAACACGGCCTACGCTCTTATATTTAAACCCCGCGGTCCCTGCCATTCGTGGTCTCACTGGAAAAATAATTATTTCCACTATGAATGTCAAGACAGCTTTTTTTATTCTTTTTAGCAGAATCTTTGGAGTTGCCACATCGTTCTGTAGAGTAGTCTATTAATGTCCACAGTACTTGCATACTAGATTTCAATCTACTTTTAGTCCAAAATCCTCAGAGAAGAGAAACTCTTCTTGTAAATTCGGCAATTATTGTAGGCATTCCCAATGCAATATAAAATGGCTGCTAAGTCTATACAACGTGCATATCTAATAACATTTGTGGTATTAAGCTACACTCAGGAAAGCACTACACAGTCAATGCTGGAAAGCATTACAACGCACTCCCTAAATCTTAGTGAGGCACTTTCTCCGTTTCAAAATTGCACCATTCATCTGGCAATAAATCATGTGGATACCAGTGTCAGAATACACAATGATAATGGCTCCTACAACATAGTTCCTCTTAGTAGTCCTGTAGTTATCTCCTTGTACAGATACATACCAGACGTATACGGTTTGCTAAACTGCAACGGCAGAACACAACTGACATTAACAAACTCGTCAGAGTTTCGGTTCAACGCGTCACCATTTCCGAAAATGACATGCATAGCTCAGGTATATGTGGACCCAAAACCGTGCCACGTATGGTTTAGTGACAATAGACTCTCAAATTTCATGGGAAGCATTGGACCTACATACGCAACTAAAATTTTTCCCGAAACGTTTCTAGACATTGTGCATAATCGAGCTTTAGACTCCAGACATGGTTCTGTAATTGCAAAGTTTTACTGGTTTTTTATCAAAGTTCAAAAAGCTATTCCTTCTGACTACAGGCTCACCTATAGGTACTATTTCTTACATCTCGTTTACAACTATGGTCTTCAGCAAAGCAGAAAAGTTGCTACTGGTCCGCTAAATATTGCTCTTGAAATGGCGCTGTCCAGCAAAACTGGTAACTACGAGTTTGCTTCAGCACACATTGTGTTCTTTCAGCGAGAACTACACCAGAGTATAAAATTACTTTTAAAGTATTGTCCGCTTGGGGAAGCTCCCTCTAAATGTTATGTAGGAGTCTACTTTCAGCGCATAATTTATCCGCAAAACCAAGCTGACTCAATGCTACGTGTTTGGAAAGCAGGCGCAACCAGCACAGACTCCACCGTAGCGTGTGTTGTCTCTTTTGGAGCAAAACAGTACACCAAACAAAACATTCTGGGGCGGCTTGCGAATACTCTTTTTCCTAACTCGTCCTTCTATTTTAATGATGATATAGCGACACAATCTTTCGATAAACTGTTGCCAAGTATTCAGGTGATTGGCTTGACATTTCCGGTTTATAACTCCATGTTAAATAACCCAACACCAATCCAATTCTTGACATGTACTCATATCAGAAAAACCACAAACCTTTCAATGGCAGGGTTTGTGTCGGCATTTGACGGAATAACCTGGGCTATAATGATTTTGTTTACTGTGGTCACCTCCGTTTTGCTCAACAGATATATTCACAAAGGCTTGTGGGATAACGTAACGATTTCCTACAATATTTTGTTGGGTCAGCCCATCAATATTATGGAGAGTTGTAAGGTGATGCTGTTTCCCTGGGTACTTGGAGGGCTCTTATTGTCAAATTGGTACAAAGGAGATAACATTGAGCAACTTGTAAATCTACTAATGCCCCAGCATCTGAACACAGTTGAGGAACTAGTTGAAAACAACTTTACCTTTTACTCGATTCCTTTGCCAGCAGTAGCCAATCAAATAATTAGTGATCGGCAGATGACAGATCAATATTCTTCTATTATTGATGCAGAAATTTATAATTTTCAAATTTCTCTTTTAAATGTTATTGGATCAATGTTCCCTACCAAGCTGGACATGTACTGGAAGCAGTTTCACGATGCACGTGATGTGAGAGAAGGTTCAGATCTGTCTCGTAGAATTAAACTAGCAAAGGATGTAAACCGCACAATGCATAGATTTAATGACGAATACAGTTACGTCTCAGTTAGTTCAGATAACGTTTCCAGACTAATGAGCAGATGTGAGAAGGAAGCAACCTTGGACACTTTTGATGTGATTGCCCAATCGTATACGGATGTGCACAAGAAATTGAGTATTAAAACGAGCATGGATGTGCACATAAGCACTTTACCATACATGCACTTGCATGAAGAGTGGGTTTTTAAACAGCTGCCTGTTTTTGCGGATAATTTCTTAATCCGTTTCCGTTCCATCTTTCATGCTGGCCTAGCAATACACTGGTTACGACTTAACCCTGACAATGTGTCAACAGAAGTGACCAAAAATATTCGCGACTATGAGCTTATTCAAACAAATCAAAGAAAATTACCGACGGCGCTTACAATGAGGACAAACATTGTTGTGGTATTTTATACGTGGATGGTTATGCTAGTCATTTCATTGATCTGTTTCTTTATTGAAACTCATGTTGGTATATTGAGATGGGGGAAAATATATTTTAAAAGATTTATTGCAAATGTTAGGCTTCGATGGACTGACTCTGGTGTATGAAGGAAGAAAAAGTAGGTTTGAATAAATTCTAAAATAGATAAAATATAATCGAATGTAAAAGTAGAGGATATGTAGGGCAACAATAGTAATAATTATAAGTAATTTAACATTACTAATATGGACAATAATCTATTAGTGTTTGAATTTGCGTTAATTTGTAAATTCTATAAGTAAGTAATGTTGTTTAATTTATTCCTTATTATCTTTTCCATATCGTTCTGTATGCCTTCATGAAAACAAAGATATAATCAAAAAGCAAAAATTCGTAGAGCTAGGCTTATTAAGAAAAAAGCTCCATCAACGTTTACTTCAATTTTAAATTTGTTTTTTAAATTAAAAATTAAATAACATTTGCTAATTAAGCTTTTGTTTCCGTGTATTTACGATGTAATAAATTTTTTTACCAAAAAGAAAAAACAACTTTTCTCATCAGTTGATTACAAAATTTAAGCCACAAACACATCCTTTCTTTTAGTCTTTTTGCATTCAATATTCATTGAAATTGAACTTTGTTTCCGTCTTTTCGAGCTTTTGGGAACGTTTTTATTGCCAACTAATTTTAGTATTTCCGCTTCTGCAGGAAGAGGTAACCTGTTTTTGGTTGCGAGCGTTTGACGTACTCTCGCAATCATCTGTGCCTGGATTTTCCAAGAACTTTCAAATGCGTAAATGTGTTTTGTTATCAGACTAAATATCAAATTTATTACAGAAATCATAAAGCTTGTGGTATTTTTTCGTTTCTGATGTCACTTGTTTGTGCAGAAGTTCAAACTAAATGGTATTTAAGTGGCGAACGAAGTCACAGTGAAAATATGCCTTATGTACATTTGTACGTATGTACATATAAGTGCTTGCAAAAATTGATATTTTGCCAGTTGCAGTGTTTGCTCAGCCAGTAGAAGCCTAGCCTTTTATTTCCTTCATACACCTTATAATTTTCACACTCGAATCAGTCCGCGCATTTCATCCACAACGTCAACCATTACTTTAAATAAAAGGGCACGCTGATTTTTAAATTTGTGTTTACTTTTTCATTTGTACAGCGACAAGATTGCGATTGTCAGTCAGTAGAAAAAAAATGGAACCTGTGAATGCATTACCAGCAAAAATGTTCCGATGGAGAATGCCGACAAAAGTTGTTGCATATGTTGATCTGGTAAGCTTATAAATACTTTAAGAGGAAATAGAATCAATATGAACCACAAAGTAACTGACAAGTAAACACTATATAATTTTTTTGCTAACATCACAGGTGCTACAAATAGCTATATTAATAGCGTTCGTTGTAATTGTTAGTGCTTTACTCTCCGATGGAAGTATTGAAAAATCTAGCAAAACGGGTAAGAACATCATTTTTAAAGAAACATTTGCAGTTTTACTTGATAAATTTTTAAATTTACCTTTTGAATTTATTCCAGCCATTATTTGGATAACCGCTGTAGTCGTAATAATTTCTTTACCTTTGGTCATTCTCGTCTCTCATTTGCTCATTGTAGCTACAAGAAATGTAAACGCTTATGTTGTTTTGGACAAAGCAATATCTACCAAATAAAACCACAAAAATGTATACATAGAAAAATAAATACAGCTCATTGAAAAACATTAATGGCTTGTTTCTTTTTGCTTATACAGGAAACCAGTCCAACAATTGCAGCTAGGAAGGTAAAAATTTGGATGGGAATCAGTTTAGCTTTGTTTATTCTGGCATTTTTTCGATGCATAAAAAACGGGGACCTAGTTTCTATGGCGACTCTGTTAATTGTCCGTGGAGGTTTTATGCTTATTGTGGGTCTTTTTATGAATGAACTGAATGAAGTCATTGTTGCAGAAGGAAAACAGCCTCCTTTGCCAGTGTGAATTTGAAATGTCCCAATCACTATTATTTTGATATTGGCTCATTAATACTTAAATTTAAATATTCGTTAAGCCAGAATGACATGCTCCTACACTCACATACTTGCCGTTAATAACTTATATATTTTATATGCATATCTTTAACTTTTATATATGTTTTAAATTTATACTTGTAATTTTAAAGAAAAACTAAATTCTGAGTTGACTATTAATTAATTTTTATATACTAATTTTGGTGTCTTTCGAAACTATTCTGTACTTTCAGTGCATTGCTGACTTGATTTAAGAGATAAAGCACATTATAATATGTTATGATATATTGTTTTTTATGATAGACTTGCCCTACATTTGTAATGGCATAGTCTTTCCAGTGCATCCGCTGCTGCAGTGGCCAAAGCTATTCACAGAAATCATGTTTTCTACAGAAAACTTATAAAAATGCGATCAAATTTTTTTAAATGTGAATCAATAGCAAATTGTATAGTAATACGTGAAATTATGCTGTGTAAAGTAAACAAAGTTATTATAGCTAGCGGAACAACGTGTGCTCTCCAAAAAAGTTTGCTTAGTTAGAATGAACCACGATGTATAGACTATCTTGAATTTGCTTAGCTGTAAAGAGAGTACAATGAAGATTCAAAAAATGAACTAATAAAATTAATCTTTTCATTCTTCCTCTTGTAAATAAACAATACCAAATTAATAGATAATTATGTCGTAAATCAAGACACAATTAGATAGCATTTCCATTCATACGTGCAAACACGAAACACTACTGGTTGCAAAATAAAATCTTTATGAGTCATACGCCCAAACTGAAAACCGCAATTTTTCTTTCAGGTTTTTGCACAAAGTACATTTTCACATAAAAAATAAATCGAATTTCCTTTTTAAAGCTTAAGTTTTGCCAAGTAAATACAAATACTTCTACTTAAGTTGAAAAATACATTTATTTTGAACGTACAGCTGTGTTGTTTATGCAAAGCATTTGTTATTCACAAACAGAAATTCAGTGAAAAGTGATGGAACCTGTAGTAAACACTCAACGTGTGGATACGAAAACCAGAAAAAGACCCAGATGGCGAACGCTGTCCAAAATCGTTGCGTATTTTGATTTGGTAAGTCAAATTAAAATAAATCATTTCCATTTTTGCTATTCTCAAAGTATAATAAACTTTGAAGAGCTGGTAAATAAAAAGGCTTTTATTATTACAACAATCATACAGACGGTACAATACATTGCATTCCTTGTTGTTTTCATTGCACTACCTATTAAACTATTTGATGAAAAAATTACCAAATCTGAACAAGGTCAGTCTGTTTTTTCCACCAAGATAATAAGCAGTTTTTAAATTCATGTTAAAAGTAAATTTTCGTACTTAATTATGGTGTACTACTTTTTGCAGTTTTCATCTACAATTTTGCTCTGGCAGTTATGATAGGTCTGGCTGTGGGTATTCAGGTATCAAAGTTGCTGTTGATAGCTACAAGAACAGTAAGCACGTGTTTACTTTACATTTTTTAAAGTAGAAATTTTTTTGTTGGAAATTTTTTCTAAACTATATTGTTTTGGTCGTTTTCAATTTGTTTACTAAGGAAACTAGCCCAAAATCCGCACTATGCAAAGCCAAGATTTGGCTGGGAGTTAACATTATGGGTTTTCTTTTTGGCTACTTTGGATACATAAAAATTGGCAGTTTAATTTCTTTAGTGATCTCGTCGGTTGTTCGCGGAGGTTTTATTATAATTGTGATTTATTTTATGGGTGAACTGGACGAAGCAATATCTGCAGAAGAAATGCAGTCTCTCACTGTGTAAATGCAAGTTTACAAAATTCGTTTGCCATTTTAACGCTGACTTATTGTCATTATTATTGTACTTTGTATGAGAGCAATAACGCACTTTTAATTAAAGTTGATCTGTGCGTTTATTAAAAAAAATAATCATAATAATTATATATTGAATTTATAACTAAAACCTTTCAAATTATGCAAAACTTTACCCTATAAATTTATTTAAAATAACCATAATTCACAGTTAATACTACATACTTTAGTATCAATTCTGGGTGATATTACAAACTAGTTTTACTTAATTACGTAAATAAATAATGGCTTAAAATCATTTAAATACTTTATAAACATTGGAAGTACATTGTACATTCGTTAGAATTCTGTGTTCTCAAAATGTAATAAAAACTGCTCGCTCTGCCAGTTGTCTGGTGATATAGATAATGACGTGTTGTACTCGATTTCGACATTTTTCAAATTTGGAAGCAGTTGCCAGATTATGACTCCTTCCGAGAGAAATATGAATTCAAGTACTTATTGTAATAAAACCAGCATCTACAGGTGATGGAGGACTAAATTCCAGACGAAGTCGTAAGTGTCTCAATGAGTCAAGTCCTAATATAAAATCCAGTGAGCAAACATCGCTCGCATAAAGTTCTAACGTTGTTACGCGCGGAAGATTCAGCGGTGTTCGGCATGCCCTCCAAGTATTTTCTTTATGGTGGAGTTCCAACGCAAGGGGCAAACCAAGATATAGTTCTGTAAGGGACTCTCCGTACATTTTAACCTTGTCAAAAATTGCTGACCAGTTAACAAACCCGTTCTTAAATTGAAGTCGGAGTTTCGTCACTGTCAGTGAATACGGAACGGCAAAATTCTCAGTGGTTGCGTTAACAAAAGATACGGAGAGTGTGTGCAGAGAAGGTAGACGTGGAAAATCAAAGTTTTCGTACTCTTTACAATCGATATCTGTTAAAATCAACACTTTAATCTGGTCACCAGCTTGTAGCAGTACCTTTGTTACACACGATGGAGCATATTCCAGGAAGACAAGTTGAAGACTGCTTATCGTCGGTACTGCAGCTACTGCTGCTGTGGACACTTCCACCCAGCCATGTCTGCAGTCCATGACGAGCGCTTTTAAATTAGGCAGTAGACTGACATATTTGCACATGACACTTAGACAGTTTTGCTCAGCCTCCATAAGACTCATTCCCATTTGGGCGTACCAAAATTTGTCCCCGATTGCTTCCAGACAGTGCTTTCCAGTGGCACGACACTCGTTTAAAAATTGTTCGTTTCGTTCTCCTCGTTTGTTTCTAAACTATCATAGTGGCTGTGAAAGCTTATATCCGTTTCATGAATTGAAATGCGTCGACTTGGGAAAATATTTGAAGCTGAGTAAAGATACAAGGTTCGACGATCTTCGGGTGGTAGTCGAGCCGCCTGCATCATATCCTCCTTCACTAGGTTGAGTTTAGCTTCCTTCTAAAGAGGAAAATAGTATGGTGAAGTGCTAACAGGTTGCCACATCATTCCGCATCCGAACCTCTCAAACGGTGGTTTGTTGAGATCCATTGCCTTTTCCATTTGTTGATCAGTCGAGTTCTTCCAGCTTTTTGAGACTAGGCGACTTGTCAAAATATCTGAATACGACAATTGATTCTGCGCTCTGACGATGGAAGTACGTTAACTG
>JAHZMT010005118.1:0-15532 GCA_027743785.1 Sinhomidia bicolor
GATATTAAGGCCTTAAGAAAGGATGTGGCCGCCAAACTAGTAAGAATTTTACGGAATTCATATGCAAATAAAATAAAAGTTATTATAATTATTATAGCTTTCCTATTTCTAAACTTTCAGTATGGTGGAGACCGAACAAGAAGGGATAAACTGTTGAAACGTCAAGCGGAAGGAAAAAAACGAATGAAAATGTTTGGTCGCATTGAAATACCTAGAGAAACTTTCATTAAAGTCTTGGAGAGATGATGATTAGTTTTTTGTTAATAAAATAGTAATAGCTTAACAAATTCTTCTCTATGTGTCATGACTCATTTCGAAACGCTTATTTGCAACAGGTAATTAAGTTACGATTAAGAAAGAAAAGCATTTTCGAGTAGGTTATTTATTCGGTTAAATCGCTTTACAATTTACATTACATACAAATAAATGATGGATCAATCTCCAACCAAACATGTAATAATAATACGTCATAGTCATACGTCTCTCGGCTGCGCTGTGCTGCCGAGCCGACCATTGCAATGCATTGCAAGACTCTGTTAGTGTCGGATATGCGATGCCAAGTTTTTGATTACATATATACGTGGAAATAATGTTCACAGTTCCCTGCCGGAAAACGCGGTTTGTGAATTTGGGATGTTTTTACACTTTTTGCATTTACGTTCATTTATATGAAGTGTATTCCATTTTGGTAATTGGAATCCTAATTTTAGGAAATAAAAATGAGATATGAAGATTAATAAAATTTATAAACACCAGTAAGGTTTAACTTTTCGTCATTCGGTTATCTCGCCGATCAGTGTACTGATTACTGATTCTAACCGGAAGTTGTGTGGTGGATTACTAAAAGCTTAAGCACTGCTTTTTTTCATACCAAAAACATTGTGCACTGTGCACCAAATTGGTACTTCCAATTGTGTGCTACTGTCTGCAAAAAATATTTTGAAAACTGTCACAGGGTTATCCGTTATTTAGAACAAAATGGAAATTGAAAGTAATCTTTTAGTGGTGGTGATTGATGTTAACCCAGCTCAAAAATACATCCGCAGTGATTCTAGCCAATTCCGTAATTGCGTTGACTCAGTGCTCACCTTTTGTAATGCACATTTGATGTTGCAAGCCACAAATCAGGCATGTGTGATCACGTCACATATCAATCAAAGGTGAATTTTGTCATTAACGTATTTTCTTTTAAATTTTGTACCGTATATAAATCATTGCATTGCTGTGAAAATGATTACTACTAATACTAATATTTGTTTGGTTGTCGCCTTTTTAGCCATATTCTGTACCCTTTAGAACAACGGGAAGGTGTCCCTTCAAGGCCTATACGACAAGTTGATGGTCAATACGAAGTTTTCTTGGGACTGGAACACAGTGTTAGAAGTCAAATCAAAAAATTTATTACCAGTGAAGCGTTTACGAAATTTGATTCCAGAACTGATGGAACGGGAAATTTTACTACTTGTTTGGCAAGTGCTCTAGGAAGAGCGTTGTGCTACATTAACAGGTTTGACAATTGAATTGTTTGATAGATTAAAATTCCTAGGTCTGTAGCTCAAATTACGCTGCAACTGAACTTTTTCATTTTAATAAATAGAAGAGAAAGAGAGCTAAGCCCAGGAGAAAAGATGAACTCAAGAATTCTTGTTGTATCAGGAAGCTCAGAATCTACCGCACAGTATATGTCATTTATGAATGTGTTTTTTACTGCACAGAAAATGGTAAGCTGACGTTGTCCTAATTTATTGGACTAAAAACGTATTCGTGCTAGCATGAAAGTTGTATCAGTGTCTAATTTTGTAAATCTTTCCATGCTAGGGTGTAATTATTGACGCTTGCGTATTGGGTCCGTATGCGACTTTATTGAGTCAAGGTGCAGATATCACTGGAGGAATTTACTTAAGACCACCACAAATTCCTGGCCTTTTACAGTATTTATTGGTATGATTGTAGTTTTATCATTTCGATTATAACTAAAACGATATTTCCCTAATATAATATCCTGATAAAATACAGTGGGTATTTTTACCGGATGCGGCTCTGAGAAAATTCGTAAACTTTCATATTTCCATACATAGCATACCCGATAAAAATTTGTTTTAACCGGTTTTACAATTTTTTTCAGTTTTCTGTAAATTTAGCCCAATTTGTACTACTTGCCAGTAAGTTCATGATATACTCTTAATATAAGACACAAATACTAGTTTAAAATCCTATTTATTCAAAACGTGTACTTCTTTCTTCACAGGGCTGTCTTCAAAGTTCCCATCTTGCTTCCAAAAACAAAAAAGAAGAAGCCTATGCATCCAGCTATACAGGGATAATCAACGTCTTCAATAGGAACTCGGAAACAGGAAAGCAAAACTAGCAAGTCTTGTCATCTTCACTGCTATTTCCGTGGCACTAGTGATACTTTTTTAATTCATAGGAATTATTTACATATTATATTTTTCTTACTGCCTCTCGTTGTTCTCGTAAGACATTTTGTATTTAAATTATCCTTACAAATTATTATTAAACCTCTAAGCCTTAGTACCTGATATTGTTCTTTCACATTTTCATGCGCATGGCGTTACTAATGATAAATGACATTTTTGTTACATAAAACCGGTATTCGTTACTGCCGAGAATATAGCAAATATGATCTTCAATTTGGCACCGTGTTCGTGAATAAAAATACTTTGTGGGATATACCTATTCATCATCATGCATGCATTGCAAAGCTGCCTAACTAAATGTACATGATGTGCTGTCTCATGTACTAATATTAAGTTGGCTGGAAAGCTAATGGGAAATCGAAACCACATTTTAAATGCATAAATTGAAACTCAAAAAATCTCTATTTTTTAACTCCATTTCCCCCATTCAGAATATGAAGTTACCTATATTAAAATCCTACTGATTATACTGAGTAATAATAATAACATCGGTGTGGTGGTGAGGTTCATGATCGTTGATATAAATACGTAAAGACATGCATACTCTGAAAGTTCATTGCACAAAACTTTTGGGATCAATTACCCAGGAGGAGTTACGCTGCAGATAATGAATTTTCCGGTGTTGTTGGTCTCCTCTTTTTGTTCGATTGCGCCTAGCTATGCTCACTCACATACACATCCTCGTTCTGATTTAAAAAAAAAACATCCAACCACATTCGCCAGCAGACTTTTAATATAGATTAAACTTTCGTTACTGCATAATATACATTGTATTTTTATTTCAAGTCTCTCGGTTGAGTTCCGAAGCATTTTTGTCTGCGAAAAACCTTTTATCATCATAAGGAGGATACACAATGCTTTATCTATTTCTTTTAAGATCACCTCTGCATAATTTCCCTATTATTTTTTCTTTTGTTTTCTTTTTGACAATTTGGCTTGATATCAACAAACAATAACAAGAAAAATGCATGCACACACATATATATATACGCATCTAACTAAACTCATTCAAAAATGAATATCCACTACGAGGCGTCTCTTACGGACTGATTATTTACAGCATAAAATAATGCGATGAGATATATATCTTTGCCACTCTTGTACGGACCGGATTGGAAGGCGAAATATGTTTGTGGTGTCACTTTGATGATATATAAGTGACAATGACATCCGCTGTATCTGAAATAAGTTTGAATTCAATATGTAAATATATTACATAACGTTTCCCATCTCTTATCGTGACCATCACTGTATAAGTAGCAATGACAAAACACAAAACTATGCCCATGCCTTTTTTCTCTTTCCTGACTGAGATTTCCTTCTTTTCACAACTTGCTTAGTTTTTACTCGAAACTAGTTCACTTGCATTTCACTCCATCCATCCATCCTAAGAACGAAAAACGAATGTGTAAATGAAAGAGGGAGGAAAAGTGAGATAGATGGGTGATGAGGCTGAACAAACATGGGTCGACTCACTCGGTTCCATGCATGGGTGCATTTAAATCTCCAACGGTATATGGTGGCGGTGGTCGATCCATCTTTTCTCTTTGCACACTTATCCTCGCCACAACCAAGGAAAAAAGTTTAAATTAAAAATTTCTAACCGGTATATATATACAGTTTGTCAACTATGCAATTTAATAATAATCTTATAATGTACTACTTTATATTACTGTAGACTACTGTAGGCATATGCATACGCTTGCAAAACTATACTTTTTGCCAGTATCGTTTGTAGATGAAAAGAATGGATATTGGAAAAATGTTGCAGATTGAAAGTTGGATTGGAAGCGACGTGTCTACAATAATACCACAAAAAAGCGAGTACTAAATTTAGACCACTTATTCAACTCCTGTATGAATCCTCTGTTCTCATGTTCTGAACCACTTCTCCTCAATCCTGTGTGTTACACTTGCATATCACCTCGGAGAAGAAGAGAACGCAGCGCTGTAATTCCGAACCCGAATAACAAACAAGAAGATGAACAGCCTCTAAAATAATAATATGTATACCCAACTTCGTCTTCGTGTCATGGCCCGTGTGTGTATTGCAATATTTTTTCCTAAATAGAATTCTCGTCTGTGTGTAATATAATATATTAAATATAACACAATAACCTCTCTTCATTATCACCATACAACATGTTTCAAGAACATAACATTAAGATATTACAAATTCCTTACTTTTCCGCAGTTTTCAACGAACGTACGTACGAAAAAAAATGTTATAGTAGTGGTAGCAGAAAATTATTTTTATTATTTTTTATTTCATTCTTTTTTTGCGGATTCTCCTATCCTTCCTTCCTCCTTTCTTCCAGTTTTGCAGTTTTTCTGCGTGAAATACGAGGAGGAGCAAAAAAATTTGTCATAGACTTCATCATATCAACTTATCAACATAAAATAGTAGTAGCCTTGTGTTGAGTGATGTGATGGTGGCAGCATAATAAGATGTATCATCTTCCCAACCTCTTCTTCTTCCTTGCAAATCAGGTCATTGGGATTCAAATGCAAAAAAATTAGGTCTGACTTTCCGATTTTAAGTGTGCGGAACGTGAACAAGTATTCAACAAGATTAGATCTTATAACTAAAATTTGCATATTATACTACATTTATGTTTACGTAGCATAATATTTATTATACTGCACAACTACCACCTAAAATATCAACATACCACACAAATAAATATACATATTATTATTATTTCATTATCATCACAAAAACCGACAGAAAACAAACATGCAAAAATGTACACATTTCAATAAATATGAAAGTGTAAAGTGGTGGTGAAAGGAGGATGGAACCGCAATAAAAAAAATAAGGGTTTTCAAAGATATAGCAATTTCGTATATTGTATATAGATAATGATAGAACATTTTATATAAGAAATTGTAACAGCAAATTGCTGTGAGGGAACCCAGTGAATCTTTAGAGAAAGCTTTCATACGCAATATTTACAAAATGGGAAAAGATCCTTTGTGCCCTTTGGGTTTTCACCCACAAGTGAGATGGCCGACGAGGTGTAAACGTTGCTTCAGGTGAGTTTGTAGAAAAGTGGAAAATAATAAAGCTTGCAATTTACAATAATTTGTTGAAATCGATAAGTATCTCATGTTGTTGTACTGTCTTTTTTGTCCGTTCTTAAGGGAGTATAAAGAGCATACAGTTAAAAAGGAGGAAACTACAGATAGTACCGCAGCCCTTCTCAGTTCATCCACATATTCTTTAGATACTTCAGGTTCTTCTAGTTCATATTCCCGGTCCAGATATGGATCAAGTTCCTACCTTTCTTCTTCATTTGACGATACGAGTTCGACAAGGTCAACAACAGCCTCCTCTTCCTCCTCCTCATACTCTCCTTCCTCTACCACAAGTGGACTGGGATCATCCACCACAACCAGTAGCCTTGAAACAAAAGACTTCAGTACCCCCTACTCATCGATCTCCTCTGAAGCACGCAATAGGTCTGATCATTTTGCGTAAGAATACATTTGGACATGACACTAAGAAGAACTGCACGAAAAATTACATTTTTAATTTTAATTGTGTTTCCAGACTGAGTAGATTTCGTGATGAACCAGTTAAAGCTTCATCTGCTATGGACTCCTTATCGGTTCCCTCTGGTAATCTCCACAAGATTTTCATTCATGAAACCGATTCATAATTTCACGGTAATTTACCATTTTGTACATGTAGACACTCCAGTCCTTCAACGAAGACGAACTACTGACCTCTCCGACGTGGAAATGGAAGCATTAACCAAAACTTCATCTAGTTCTTCATCAACTACAGAACCCGAAACCGTCACGATCAGGTTAAAAAAAGCACACAGTTTTGGAGGGGGTGCAGACTCGTCTTCAGCCGAAGATAGTGGCAGTAGCTCTTCCAGTCCTACGCCTCCTAGCCCTAAGCCCCCAATTCGAAGTCGCACACCATCCTTTCGAGAAAAGAGCAAAGAACCGTCTCCGGCTCCACAGTCTCCTACGATCAAACCTAAATTCTCCTTGTCAGCAAGTTCTTCTGAGGAAGACACTTCTGTTTCAAAACTGACTTCTAAGAAATTCCCACTGAAAAAAGATGCATTGGAAAATAGTGCAGCATCGGCAGCAGCGACCCTTGCTGCCTTACCTTCTGATACTCCCCTCAAGCCGAAAAAGACAAAAAAGAAGAGATTACTTATACAAGAGGTGAAAGAAGTTACTCCATCACAGCAAGAGTCTACTGAAGCCTCTTCAGAGCCAGAAGACTCATCAGCAGATGTAGCGTTTATCATTCAGGTAACTTTATTTTTTTAAGTAAAAAGTATATCTACAGTTATATACATACATATATGCTCTAACAGTTTTAATGCTAAGTATTATATTTCTAAACTGAAAGTGAAAAGGTATGGCTTTTGTAAAACCATTCTGAATTTGCTGGGTTGATTGGTTCCTTCAAAGTCCATTCATGAAATTTGACATTATTATCTGTATCCACAAGAATTATTGTATGAGTTCGCGTTCCATAGTCTACGCCCGGCACACTAACAAACCGTGAGCTGAAATGGGGCAAAAGTACCTTTGGAATTTTAGTTCCTTTTGCATGTTCTTCTATAACTTCATCCGGAAAATATCTAGCAAAGTACATATTTTATTTTATCTCATTAGTGACAAATGCATAAAATTCGTGTTAAATGCTACTGTCAGCGCTTACTTTTCAGTGGATTTCAAAAATTGTAACAGTTCTAGTACAAATGAGTCTTCATTCTTTTCATCAGCATTTTGCTCACAGTGTTTTGTCACTATTTTTTCAAACTCCACGTTTCCACATTCTACTTTTCTAAATGGTCTGTCAATCACACTGTTTCCAAACGCATAGAATTTGCAGGTGTTTGTCGGTGGAGTCATGTGCTTCGGGTTGCAAGAATCAAAACTAGGCAAACTGGAAGCTGTTCTACTGTCTTTTGTTCCCATACGTCCATTCTTCTGGTTCTGGTTGGTTAGATAGGTCACGCTAATAGGCACAGGGGAAACCATTGCTATTGGGGAGATGTTTTCAGCCAAATATCTGTAAAACGAATCCATTAAACTGTTTTAATTTCAGATAATATTGTATGGTCCTTGCTCATGTTATGCTTTTGTAATAGTTGAAACGGTTCGTATATGAAAGAATGCTGCAGATGCAGGATAAGCATAAAGTACATGGAAGTCATAAAATGTAATTGCCATGCAGAGAAAAATATGATTAGCACATTTTTAATGCTTTTATGTTCGTCATTTAAGAATTCACTGCAAAGTAAGCAAACAACATTGAAGAAATCGGTTTGTTTCCCTTGTTTATTTTTCTTCAACGCCCACACCAAAGCAATGTAGAAAAGGTTCGGTTTTTCCGCGTCCTCAAAAGAAATACATAATATTTTTGATGCTGTAGATTTGTAGGGCAAATGTTCAAATGTACAACAACATAATACAAAAAATAGCCATTTCTTGTCAATGTAGTAGCCATTCTTTTAAAAATTATTTTGAGTATTGAATTCCAACTTTTACGAAAGCGACTTATGTAGTTCATTTCGCATTTTATAACGCTTTCATATGCACTTGAGTCTAATTTTGATTTTTTTCAAAAAATATTTTTTAAGTTGTTTAGTATTTACTTGCATTCACAAGGGACATTCTTTGTTCCCTCAGTTTTATATTCATTCAAGTCAGCAGTAATTAAGTGAAAAGGCTTATATTTTTGTAAAATGTCCAAGTGGCACAAGTTTTTTAAATATGTGCATCCTGGCAAGCCTGGAGGAGAGCGAAGAAATCCGGTAACAAGTGACCCTCTCGAAAAAGTTTCCGTAACGTCTGGAGCAGAAGCAGAGTCCATTATATTTAGTAAAATGGCCAGTTTTCCATATTTTGAAATCCCCAGCCACGTTCCCAATTCTTCCAAGTCTTGACCAGCTAGAATGTGAGAGTCTTCAGAATTCTCCCAAAAGCATGCTGGTTTTGTTGGTCTGGAAAACTTTTCATCTCGATTTGAGGCCAATATTAGTTTGTAGGGGGAACATGAAACACCACCACCCACACCACTACAATATTTGCTGTTGTTAGCTACGTACATGAATAGAATACACATTTTCACAAAAAATATTTTTTAATTTGTCACTTTTGATAGGTCAAGAGTAAAGGTAAGAAGATGAAGTCTGGAGATGAGGACGATGACCTCATGAGCATGACCACTACAACTGACACAACAGAAACTACACTGGTGGACGTGATGGAAGGAACAGTGGGAGGAATGAGCTCTTGGGAAGTGGAGGAAATGAAGAAAGAGAACGATCGACTTCGTGAGAAATGTGATAAGTTGGAAAAGGAGAAAGCGGAAATATTGGCCAGGCGTGTGGCTAGTTTGGATGCACCTAGACCTCAAGTATTATGTTTGTTAATGTGTACACATATCATTTTCCAACTGATTGAAACTAATACTGTGTGTATCAATCAAAAAGTAACAATTTTTGTAATAAAACATACCATGTGACCAATGAACTAATCTTGACAACTTTCCATTGACGCTGATGATAACAATGTTTGCCCTTGTCATGTCCTAAGCTAAACGTCATATGATGTGAACCAAATAACTCATTTGTGACTCACAAATAACAACAAGTGCTCCTACATATTTAATGCTTAATAAAAAGCAGATTTAGTGGTGGTAATCATAATCATAAATAACTCTGCTTTGGATGTACGTTTAAAAAAATACTGACACAGTCCTCTAAGGGACTGTGAAAACATGCACCTACTACCTACCTATTCAACACACACTGGCACAATGATGAAAAGAAATGCATGATATGAATTGTCATTAATAATAATCATTTTGTTCAAAAATTTGTTTTATGATCATTGTAAATATTACATTATTATTTGTTCCCAAAATCGTTTGTCTTGGAATTTTTATGATATTGTGTGATTCTTAAAATGGTTTATTTTATACCTTTCGTGCAGTCCAGCGAATATTTAAGACTCCAGCAGAAAGTAAATCAATTGACTAGCACAAATGAGGACTTGAAAGATGAACAAAAGCACTTGGAAGCTAGAGTTAGAGAGCTGGAAGCTGACCTTAGCACAAGGCCGAATCCTGATATATTTCAGGTACTTATTAACGGTGTATATAAATACCAAAGATAAATGCTGTGATTTGCAATGATCGAATTTATTATTTACTAGCGTCAAATATCTGATTTGAGATCCAAACTGACCGCTGCAGAATCGCAAATAGACCAACTACAAGAGGAAAAGCGAGATGCTATACAGCAAATGAAAGACATGCAAGAGGAGTTTGAAGAAATGCAAGACAGCTTCCGAGAAGAACAAGCAGAGGAATTTGCTAATCTAAAGAAAGAACTTGATGACGCATCCAAAAATTGCAGATTGCTACAGTTCAAACTGAGAAAAGTGGAGAAACGAGCAGACCAACTGGAAGCCGAAAAGAAAGAGTTGGAGCAGCGATTGGAAAGTATTCAAGATTCTGGAAGAATTAAAAAGCTTGAGAAGGAATTGAAGGAAGCCAAAGGAGAAATTGACAAGTTGAAAAGTGGAGGGAAAGATTCGCTAAGTGTTTCCGGATTCAAAAAGAAGGGTCCTCTTACAAAATCATTGTCAAGTGAAAAAGATTCATCTATGCCACCTGACTTTGACCCCCACAAAACGTTAAGAGATTTACAAAGCGCATTGGAAAGAGAATCGGACTTGAGAGAACAGCTCAGATTTGCCGAAGAAGAGTCTACTAGTTTAAGACAAAAGATTAGTCGAATTGAAAATGAGAATGACACGCTTCTTATCCAAATTAAAAAGATGAGCTCCAAGTCCCGCACTGACTTGAAGGCGAAAGCTGTAGAAACTGGAAAGGTCGGAGATCGTCCTGGCAGTAATGGTAACGGTAAAGAACCAGATAAGCAAGATTTTGATGACTTGAAGCTCCAACTGGAAATAAATGAGCAAGAGTCTAAAGTTCTACAGAAGAAAGTAGAAGAGTTGGAGAAAGCAAATGCAAAATTGAATAAAGATCTGCAAAAGGCAGAAGATAAGGCACAATCTTTGGAAAAGGCCTCGCCGAATATTACGAAATCGAAGGTAATCGAATGAACCAAATTAACTCGAGTCTTAAATTTATACAGAGCTTGTAGGTAAATGCAGTTGTAATAATTGATGGTTTAGAACGTTGACGAAGTAACCGCACTAAGACGCAAGCTTATCGAAAAAGAACGAGAAGTTGAGAGACTCCAAACTGAAGTTGCAGCAGCACCCAAAGGTGGTAAAGGGAAACCATCATCAGTTTTACGGGCAAAGCAAGTTTAAACCAGATTAGAATTGAGATTCACTCTCAAAGCAACAAATTCTCAACTTGCCCCAATAGCAATCATTTCACTTTCTGTTTGAAACCTTTACAGATCCCTGGAACAAGAAACCAATTCTAAAATTGATCTTGAAACCAAGGCCGAGCTTAAAAAGGTACAGCAAGAGCTTTCCAAGTTGAAAACAGAAGCTGAAACTGAAAAGCAGAATATGCAGCAAGAGCTGTACAGAGCTCGTGAAGAAGTGGAGAATCACCAGTCACGCATTTCACAAATGGGTGAAGCTAACAAGAATCTGTTGACTGAAATGAGTGCGCTAAAATCCAGTTTGTCTTCCATGAAGGAACAATATGAAAACATTCAGGATGACATGGTCATTAAAAATTCCCAGTTGAGTAGTCAAAAGGAGAAACTAGAAAGGTTAGTTTTCACTACAATCAAATGTGTATTTTTTAAATTTAAAAATAGCAATTTCAAATTAATATTGTTTCATGAAAATTTTAGTGACATGTACAATCTACGCAAAGAACACGACACCATAGATAAGGAGCTTCGTGCGCTTCGTGAAACCTTTAATAATCGACAAGATACTTGGATCAAAGAAAAGCTTTCCCTGCAGGAAAAGTTTCGTGAAGCCGAACAAAACTCCAAGAAACTTATGAGCATTCCAGGAGATAGGGAAGCCACGAAACTGAAAAATTTGCTCAACGAGTCAACTCGTGACCTCGAGACGAAAACCAAAGAGGTGGACCAGTACAAAGATCAAATTCATCAAATGCAACGGGAGAATGACGAGCTCCGTCGTAAACTAGAGGACTTTGACAAAGTTGCTCAAGTTCAGCTTCGTAGTCGTGGCCAACCTGAGCCATCTCCTAAAGCAGACAAAGAAATGAAGGAGCTCAAGGAGAAACTAACCGCTGGAGAGAAAATGCATCGTAATGAAATGGCACAGGTGAAAATGCGACATGACAAGGATCTCGCAGTAAAGAACGAGGAGATTGCCACAGTGCAACAACAATTGAGCAGGGCAAAGAGAGAAAGGGACACTTTCCGTCAAATGGTAGATTCTGCGCAGCGAGCCATTGCAGAATTGAAATCAAGAGGACCTTCAACCAGAAGTGGATCCGTAACTGGTTTAGAGGAAGCCGCGACAGGAGCACAAGCAGCTGTAGCAGCTCTTCAGGAAAGGATTACAGCATTGGAAGATGATCTTGGAGAAGCGAGAAGAGACACATCACGTCACAAGACTGAATTTGTGACAGAAAAATCTACTTGGGAAATGAAAATGGCAGAGTTGCAGCAAAAGATCAATGAATTAGAAGAGGAACGCTTGTTGAGTGGAGCAGGCAGGGTAAGAGGAGCTAGTGCGATTGGCAGAACAAAGTTGGAGCTGGCATGGCAAAAGGAGCGCGAAGAGCAACAAAGGCGTCTCAAGGAAGCGACAACACTGGCGAGAGATTTGAAAACAACGTTGTTAGAAATTGAGAGGGAAAAGGACAGGGATAGAATGGAAGCAAAGAGAAGGTTTGATCAGTTAAAAACGTCACTGGAAGAGGAACAACAGGAAATGAAAAGGAAAGTCGAGTCTGCCCAAACCGACTTGCTGGAATTGAGAGATGCACATGCAAAGTTACGCACGGCCAATGAAAAACTCCGTAAAGACAGAGAAAGGCTGGAAAATCAGAGAGAAGCACAAATTAAGAAAGAGTTGGAAATGAAAAAGGTACGCCAGGAGAAGGAGAAAATGTTAGATCAAATCATTTCTAAGATGGCAGCATTGAATCCAACGGCATCAAATAGTAATTTATCACAACTGCCACCTAAAATGAATCCAGCGGAGATTTTGCATCATCTGCAGAACATCAAGGGTATAGAAGACCCAGAAGACTTGTTGAATCCCAAAGAGAAAAAGAGGGGGCACTTTAAAAGAGCTGCTTCGGTTGGGGATACAGACGGTACCGAGTTGCCAAAGTCAAGGGAAAGTTTAGTATCAATGCCGGCAACTTATGGGGTGAAGAGCTACTCTTCGGGTAAGCAATATCTCGGAGCCACATCAGCGTCAACGCTTACTTTACCTTCAAGAGGTGGAACAAGTGGAAGAATGCCATCGTCTTCATCATCTAGTTCAAGTGGAGTAAAGAAAATTAGTAGTAATATGAGTGATGGAGGTGGTGTGCCAGCGTATCAGCCTCAAGGAAAGTTGTATAGAAAAGCACTGTCTTTAGATCAAAATGTATCAATGCCCGATGAGCAGGTAATAAATCCACACTGTATTACCTTTATGTAAAAAAAACTAGATAAAAAAGTATTCTACCTTATGAAAATTTCCTCTCAGAAAATTTGGAAGGGTGGTTCAGACGCAGGGAGTGGCCAAAGTTTAACTTCAGCGGATGGTCAATTTTCTAGGGGTTCCAGTATGGAAAGGTTAGAGTTATTAAGATGGATTTTAGGGAGTATTACGATGAAATATATATTTTCACTTTATATTGTCATGATTTTTGCACAGGATGTCAACATTGGATAACAAAAGTAAAAGTAATACGCTTGTTGGAAAGATGAAAAAGTTTGTGAAAGCAAAGAGTATTGAGGAAACACCGGGTGCAGAAAAATTAATGATTGGAGGATCCCAGGTAAATGCACGAAACATACCTATACCTAAATACCTACTTTACTTCAGATTCTTAACTAGACAAATGTTCAATGGCACTCAATGTTCAATAATTTGTACTTTTAGGCTGGATCAGATCTTTCCTTAAACTCTGATTTTGATGGAAAGGAAAAGAAAGGAATCAAAGATAAAGTGAAAGGAATATTTAAACGTAGCACCCGATCACCCAGGTATGTTTTAAAATCAGTAAATAAATAAAGATTCTCTGCTTTAATAATCTGTATGCATAGCGCATAGCATAATATTTGAAGGTCATTAATACTTTTACAATAACGGTAAGTTATATATTTTGATTGATTGGTAAATACTAGCTAAGTAAAGAAGGTTTATTTTTATATTTGATTAGCACTAGCTCTCTATATTTATCATCAACAATCTCTTCAAGTTTCAACAATTTATGGAATTCCTCAACAAATCGTATAAATTTACTCTCTGAAAAAATTTACGATCGTTTGAATCAAAGTCGGTCAGTAATTCGTAATTTGCCTGTTGAGCGAAACAATGATTTATGGTGGTTGAAACTGAAACGTAGTTCATCCGTTTATTTCACCAATCTCCCACCCCATAAGTACAAATTATTCATTTGAATAACATGAGGGTGAGCATAAAGAGCGACATGTACCGTAGTTTAAATTAGAAATTTATTTGATTGTTTGATTATTGTTTGATTAATGACCTTATTATTTGATTGGATCACATTTCCTACATTTGTGTATATAGCCCAGGTATTTGTTCAAGGTGATGTTAACTTTTGTTATGAACTTTTTGTCTTGATTTGTCATGACATGGCTCGTCAAAATTTCACTTACATGTTATCAGTCCTTATTGAGAGCTTAAATAATTTTCAGAGTGATAAAAAAAAGTTTGATCTTTAACTTTTGCTGTAGTGTCGAAAGACGTGCTCCAATTCCAGGAACGCCGACCGGTTCTACACTTCAATTACAACCTCAGCAACCTCCGGAAAAGCCGTCCCGATCAAGAGAGACAACACCCAAGAGAGATGCAAAGAGAGAAATGACACCTTCTCAACAGCGACCACTAATGCCATCCCAGCAGCGTCCGTTGATGCCATCACAAATGTCGTTATATAGATAATACAGTTAGTATATGGATGATATGTTTAATTTTTCAGCAACAATGTGTTTAAAAAATAAGTTTACTTTCTATCAATTTTTCAAAAAATCAAGGTGCATCTATAAACAGTTATGAGCTACGTGTTAAGTATGTATTGCTATTTTCCGATCTGTTGATACTTGAACTTTGAGCAATTGATAATGAGTCAATTCATACTTAATTCTTTAAATATATCCCCTTATTTTCCTCCAAATGTCCTCTTTTTGACTGTTTACTAGAATTAAGTGTCGTAATAAGCAATTAAGTTCAATGTAAGAAAGTAAGTAAAAAAATTCGTCGGTATCTTGTATTATATGTACTTGGTTAAAAATTCAAAATAGTTCTTTGCTGACAGATACTTGTGAGAAATAGTGTTGCATCATATTACTTGTTTTGCTTAATGTCATATATTTGAGTATATTTAAATGAACTTCGCAGTGCGGGTTCTGAACTTTCTCAAGAACATGGTTTGAAAATTTAATAGTAATGATAGTACGACGTCCGGTTACATGAAATTGTCTATGATAAGATATCATTTACAAAGAGCGATTGCCTACAATAAAATAATTATTTATGCGGTAAACTGATTAAACACTCAATTTATTAATGCATATAGTGGAGATCACAACAAGAATAGATATTATCATACTTACCTATATAAACAAAATAATCTTGATACGAGACACAAAATTAATTCTTGGTCCTGGCTTATTATTAATTTATTACGGCAGCTGTATTGTAAGCAACAATATCGTGACTAATTTAGGACATGAAATTCTAAATAATATGTTAATTTAAAAAAATGCTAAATGTTATCTACAACTACAACGACCTCAATTATTCGTGACTAAAGTAAACGTAATATTGTGAACGTAACTGTAACAAGTAAGTAGGTACTTGTAAGTCTAAACTTTGACTTGACTAACCTTAAATGGCCAATTTGTATATAAAACGTTATACACTTTTATGTATGTTTACCCATTTCCAAATGG
>JAHZMT010005119.1:0-19080 GCA_027743785.1 Sinhomidia bicolor
GATTATAGTATTTACAATACCATTTTTTATGAGCGTGTGTAGTTCTCACTCAGTGATACACTAGGGAGAAGGGACGGACGTAAAGAGAGATGTGATGTGAATGTCAATGAATATTATATGTACCTAGGTTTTTAACAAGTTGTTACTAACACAGTTTCTTGTTTATCTACTTTTTTTGAGTAGCAGCACTGAACTTGAAAAAAAAGAACAAGGCCAACTGAAAAATTGTACAGTTAAATAAATGTAATATAGTAGCAAATTATTTTTAATTCGTGGAAGTGGATACTTTGCAATTAATTTATTAACCACTCCGTTATATAGTTTTTAAAAAGGATTTGCTAACTTATTATTAAGCGATTTGTATTTGTCGATTGGTACAATTAATTTTAATTTATCGCCTATTAACACCATCATCCATCAAGTATCGAGGAATTTGCCCAAAGTACTTTTTGGGAAGCTTCTGATAATCAACTTCCTAGTCTCGTCGTATGCAAGCAGATAGAGAGCAAATGGCAAGGGGAACAACCATACCTCCGGCCTAGAGAGAAAATGATGTAGAGTTCGAAAAACGCTCACAAATTAAATAAATATTGTAGCTGTTAACTAACTAAGCGAGGCTAAATGTGCTAAATATTTAAGTGCATACCTGACTCCAATTAAGTTAACAGAAAAGTTTAGCCCTGGCACGTACACCAGTGCACAAGCAAGTGCGAGAGCAAAAAGAAGGCCGTAGTTCATCTTTTTGTTGGTCATCTTTTTCCGGAACAGACTAATCCTTTTCGTTTTGCAGCACATGACATTCGCGGATTGCGTGAGGACGATGGCCAAGAAAAAGGCGGTTTGTGCTGCAATGACCAGCTGCGATCTCGCATGGTATGTCTGCAAATGTACACCGATACAATTGACAGATATAACGCCTGTGGGATTACCCTTCTTTGATTATCTGATCATTCTTACCCATTCTTGACCGTAGGAATCCTCCAAATCGTTAATCGCTCTGGAGTGCCACCTTTTCTCAATAGAAATTAAACGACCAGGTAGCCAACCGCTTTGCGAATACATCAAAAAGTAGGCAAAAAAACCTGCCATGCACTCTACAACTGCCGTTTGTCCATAAGTATAGTTCAACAGCTCGGCGGTGACCAATGCCTGCTTTCTAGGGTTTCTAGGTTTCCTCTTCATAATGTCCGCCTCTCCCTTTTCGTAAGCTATACTGATAGCTGGAAATACGTCACTGCCTAGCACAGTGAGCAACATGGCAATAGTTCCCATTGGAAGAGGTATTCTGAGAATCATAAACAGCATGACTGAGTACATTTCTGCGATATTGTCTGCTAAATTATAGGCAATGAGTTTCTTGAGGTTGTCAAAAATCAAGCGCCCTTCTTCAATTCCTGTCACTATTGAGCTAAAATTGTCGTCCATCAGAATAATGTCGGCAGTCTCTTTGCTCACTTCAGTTCCAGTGATTCCCATTGATACACCAACGTCCGCCTTTTTAAGCGCCGGACTATCATTGACACCGTCTCCTGTGGCGGCCACTACATAACCCAATTTTTGGAATGCGTCTACAATAACAAACTTTTTAAAAAATAAGAGAAAACGGCATTTGTAAATAATCAAGATGATCGATTAGTAGCTTTAATTATTCCAAGTTTGACAATAGAAAAACTGGCGAGTCACTTTCTGCTCTGGTGAGGTGCGAGCAAACACGATTTCCGTGTGATTCCGTAGCAAATTGCGAAGCTGGTGGGCAGTAAGCAGCTTCAACTCTGCGCCAGTTACCACACATGCTTTGATTGTGGTGGGGTCGATTTCTGCAATGGAAACCCCAAGACGTTCTGCACGGTCCTCTATTGTTTCGTTGCCTTCACTAAGAATATTGACGGGGAACTGTGCGCGGTACTTGACAACACTGTTTATTTGCAGCTCCATAAACTTTAAAATGGCCGATTCTGAGGCGTCTCCTTCAACAATTCTTTTCAAGACGGGAATATCATCTTGTCCAGGTTTAAAGTTTGCTCGGGAGCAAAGGGATGCCACATTGGCTAGGGCTAAAAAACCGGGATCATTCAGATCAAACTGGTGACCTGTGATAAATTCACTGGTATCTGCCTCTGCCACACTTCCGTTGAAGAATAAATGCGCAACAGACATTACGTTTTGAGTGAGAGTGCCTGTCTTATCTGAACATATACACGAGGTCGAACCCAGCGCTTCCACAGCATGAAGATGCTTCACCAGACAATTCTGTTTCGCCATTCGCTTTGCGGTTACGCTCAAAATCGTGGTAAGGGTGATCACAAGTCCTTCGGGTACATTAGCTACCTGTGACAGTACGCCATGATCATTTTGAATGCATAATTTTAATGTTAAATAGTGAATAATTAGTAAATTTAAATCACCACAATGCCAATTAGGAAAAAAATTGCATCAGTGATGGAGAAACCCATGGTAAGTGCCAGTGCAAAGAAAACGCCTCCAAAAAGGAGCGACCTTATGGTCATAATCACAATGAATCTATTCATTTCTACAGCGATTGGACTGGGACCACTGTCCACTGCACAGGCCAGCTTTGCCAATCTTCCCATTAGTGTTTTATTTCCGACGCGAATTACAACTCCTTTTGCGGTTCCCTGGACTGCATTTGTAGAAAAGAAGGCTATATTTTTGGTCTCGATAGGATCCTCATCGGTACAAGTTGCGAGTCTCTTTTGGGGTTCAGCCTCGCCCGTCAATGCGCTATTGTCCACAGTGAAGTTTTGACATTCCAGAATACGAATGTCGGCGGGTATCAAATCGCCGTAGTTTATTTCCACCAGATCACCCACCACTATATCCCTTACATCAACAAAATCCCGACTACCATCCCGATACACTATGGCCGAGTGGGGAACCATTGTTTTGAAGGATTCCATGATGCGGTTGGACTTGAATTCTTGGTAAAAGGAAAAAGCTCCCGACACGTGAACAACGACAACAAGCGAGCATCCAAGCACCAAATTGTCAGAACTGATATTGTCCGTGTAGAGATATTGGGCGCCATAAGAGGCGAAACTGAGAAATGCGCAACCCCACAGCAGAGCGTTAAGACCGCCGATGACGTTGAGAAAAAAGTTGACAACAGGAGACTTTTTGGGCGGGGGCTCCAAAAAGTTTTCCCCATACCTCTTTCGGTTTTTTACCACTTGCTCTTGGGTTAGACCCCACTGGAAATTACTGTCGTAGCGAGTTTCAAGCTCGCTAATGTCTATTTTGTGATCATCAATGTCCCACTCACGTTCCTCAGCACGTTCTTCAAAGGCGACAACGTCCTTATCCCGAGACAAGTGACTTCCGTACTTTCGCACTGGGCGAAGGAAAGGTTTGGAAGGATTATCTGGATTTGGGTCATCCTCTGGGTGATCAGAAAGATCAGAATTTTCACTTTCCTCCCAAGATGATTGCTACAAAAAAGTATACAACTATTACAGTGATCAGCAGCTACTAAAGAGATTTTAACAAGCTTGTCTCAACTCACCCCACCAGCATTATCGTGAACAATCACATTCACAAAAGCTAGACCAGAACGCTCCATTATTCTAACTTTTGGAATATACGTATAATATATATGTATGTAAATCTTGAAGTTTCGAACAAGACACCAAGTTATTATCAAGGTGTGGTGTGGTGATGTGCTTCTAGTAGTAGGTAGCTGCTGCTGCTGCTAGCTAGCTTTGACTTTTGTCATAAATATTATTATCCTTATATTTCTTCAGTTTCACACACAGATCCCGTCTTGCAATGGAAAATTTGCAACAAGAAGAATGATGATAAAAGTTTTTTGAATAGTAATGTGTTCTGTTTGCTCTTATTGCAAGTGTGTATCGTACCCCCAACATCTTCGTCTAATTAACTAAAGTCAACATCATCTTGTATAAAAACTTAATACAAAATAAAGATGACCCAACAGACATCAGACTGCAGCAAGTAGATTGCCAACTGAATCGGTTTCTTCCTGTAAAAACTGGATGGGACTGTTAGAGAAATTAATGATAAGATGGAAAGATGGAGCATTAAATATATGTCGTATTACAAGGAACAAAGACAGAAAATCTAATCATTTACAGCAGAACGCCTACCAATACGAGTCAGTCACCTTCCATCAGCCTCGACTCAAATTGGAAATGTTCCGACCTCTCAAGCACACAAAAATACATATTTTCATGTTTGTTTACGACAATGTGGTCGGGTCAGAGTTAAAGTTGTAATTGGATAAGTGCACACCTTTTTTATTAATTTGTTTAAAGGTTTGATGAAGTAGTACAAAGCTGTTAAAAAAGGTAAAGCTGATTGATGTGAGAATGGAATCTCTCTAGAAAGATGTACCGATGAGATGATGATATTGATGGCTGATACAACTATGTATAAGAAGACTGTTACAAAGTGGTGAGGAAATTTTATGACACTCATTCAGTTTAAGTAATAATTAGCTCATAAATGTACGCAGGCCATGGTCATGATAGATTGATTATGCTAACTGCTGCTTGTTTTTTATTGCTAAAATGTACACGTAAAAATTAAAAAGGAAAAAGTAAAAAATATTTAAATCAAAGTAATAATAATAATAATAATATTTTTGTAAATAGGTACTTAATGAAATGGTTCGCTCTTTTTTAGTTGCGTTGATTATGATAATGGAACTGCCTATTTAGTCTGGCCTGCCTCAACTGTGTCAAGTATTTTTCAACGTCGCCGGCTTTGTGGGTAGTCAAGTGCGCCATGTTTCTTCGTAGAATAAAATAGGTGGGCACTGCCCTTATTCCGTACTCTGCAGTAATTTTTGGATGCTCGTCAACATTCACGCGGAAGAAATTTGTGTAAGGATATTTGTCTATGAGGTCAAGAAATCTGGGACGATCCGACTGACAAACGGGACACCAGTCTGCATAGAATCGTATCACTGCTGTGCGTCCCTGATAGAGCACATCGCCTAGATCTTTGATAAGTTGATCCTCGCTAGTCACCGTGGACAAACGACGCCGTACTGCCTCGGGGAGATCTGACCGGTGATATCGGCGACGAAGAGGTGGGGATGATGGCTCGGCGAACACCACAACAGACAAGAGAATAACCGCTAAGGTTATCATCATCATTGTCAAAGTCGCAGTATGCTGAACTTTTCTGGTTCTCTTGAATTTATAATAGAAATTTTTATAGGATTTAAATTACTGTTTTTCATTTCTGAAAAGAGGAAAAGCATATTTGTAAAAACCTTACCATTTTAAAAGGATATTTTCAAGCTCTGCTTATTTGAAAGGAGACAAGGGGAAACTGGTAAAAATATCCAGTAGCCAGACAAATTTTATATAGAAACGTTGTTTCAACTGCGGCACGATAATAACAGGAAGACCTACAGCAGTAGTGGTGATGGGTGGTGGATGTGGTGAAATTAATCTTGAATGAATTTGTAATTTCCTTATATATTTAATTAATTTGCGCGTTTATTTATTACTAAATTGTAAATTAAATGTTTATTTAATTTACTTCTGGTGCGATAGAAAGAGAACTGAAGAAGTTGCTTCTGCTTTAGATATCAGCATCAAATCGTAAATGTAAATATTGGCATTTTCTCCAAAGATAATAAATAAAATAATACGAGCGTACAGTTAGGTACACAAGAAATGGTTGTAGATAGATAAGAAAAGAGGATGAGAATAGATAAGGAAAGGCAGAGAAGAAGACGCGTATATTATATATGCCATATCATTAAAATGTGTCAATGTTTCCGCAAAAAATAGAAAGAAAACAGAGTTGAAAGAGCGAACTGTGTTCTGATGATGATGATGATGAGGTTTGTTGCTCCTTATAATTTCATAATTTCATTAAACTTGTCAAACTTAAAACTTGCACAATTATCAGCATTGCATTATTTTCTATTAAAGCTCCATATCGCTCTGTAATTCCTGTTTGGTTCAGAAAGAATTAAAACGCAAATTGACACGATAAACATTTTGGATGTGCTCTTCCAGTACAGTCATAGTCATAATGGAAAACATGCTGCATATAAAGTGCAATGTATGTAATAAAGGACTATTATTATATTTCGCACAAAGCATCAAAAGCGAGCAGCATTTTCAAAATAAATTCTACATTGGAAATGTTCCAAAATCCACACATTAAATCAGATGTTCGAAAAAAATAGTACTAGAACTGACTGAGTACTTTGGCTTTGTTACTAGCATGACTAGGCACATAATATTTTGATAATCAGAAATTTAAAGCTGAAACTAACAAATTTAAAATGACCAACAGTTCAATGGACACGACTGGCTGGGATAACGTGCAAACTACGTTCAACTGTTACGAAGTATCTACCTGCTTTCATTGCTTATATATACATATAATAGCTAGGTGTACATCATTCTCAATCATGGCATTTTTTCTGTGACAGGTGCAACGCACAATTTGCGCACATTTATCGTTGAAGGACATAAAGTCTTTACGACTGGTTAATACGGAATGGCGACATGCAGGAGTGCACGCCCTCAAGGAGAAGTCTCTTGTTACCTTGAACTCACCTTTGTACTTCCAGAACTACATGAGATTTTTAGACGAGCAAGAAGAGAAAGAAAACGGACAGATTTTATGTTTTTCAAATTACAGAATTATTCTGAAACCAGATAAATTTGAAAGTATGCAGCAAGCAAATCTACTATTTTCCCAATTCTGGAACAAGTGTGGCGGAGGAGCAGGAGGTGGTTACGGATGTGTGAAAGAGTTGAGTCTGCAATTTCCTTGGATCCTGTCCAATCCAGTGTTGAACCACATCTACTCGTGTTCGAGTGGCGACGAAACTAATGACGATGTAGGTATAGAACGATTAGCGCTAACTGTGGAAGACTACAATGTTGTCAGAGAGGAAAGTGATGAAGAAGGAGATCAAGGAAAATGGTCTGCTACTGGTTCAGCAGAGGAAAACGAGTGCTCTCAAGACAAGTTTGTTATCAACAGAAACATTGTCCTTAGCTCTCTCCACTTGAACGTGTCGATTGTGCTGAGCAGTGAAAAGAAAGTGTTCCCATTCTCATGGGTCCAGTTTCTTTCGTCTTGTCCAAATATTTGCCATTTGAGCATTCAAAGCGACTATGCTAGCGGTCAGTTTTACAGGCTGATTAATGCACTAGTTGACAGAGGCGTAAGATTGAAAACGTTAAAAATTGGAATGAGGTGAAACAAGACAAAACAAGAAAAATACTATGATAATATTCTCAAGAAAAGAATGTCAAGTAATTATTTACCTGTATACGTATTTATTTTCAGAAATCAGAGTCTATTTTCTGACGACTTTCTCAAAAAATTGGTTCTGCTAACGGGAGACGAAACGGAAACGGTATCCCTCGGATTCCTTCCATCCGTTAAACATAACACCCCACTGGATTTGATTCTCCGCCAAGCATCTTCATCCTTGAAGCAGTTGACGTTTCTTCAGTGTCGAACTGCGAACCAGGGAACTATCTCCAGTTTCACGGCATCCGACCTAACCTTTTGTAGCTGCTTTCCCCGCCTCACTAGCATGAGAATTACGAAAGATCTTGTGCCAAATTTATCGTTTCTTGTAAAAATGCCAAAGCTGAGAAGACTGGAAATTTATCGGGATTCTACAGTAGGTCAGCATGACGCTTTGTCAAATCCTGTGATACGAACAGCGTCACTGTCCGTAGTAATGGAAAACTTGCAAAGTTTGGTGCTGGAGCCGTTTGTTCCTGTAGAACACGTTTGGAAAATGACCAACTGGTTCCCAAATGTACGCCGGCTTCAGATGCGGGTCAATGATGTGATTGTGCGAACGATTTTTACAAAGTGGACGCAACTCAGAGAACTGTTTTTGATTGGAGAGGTGAGTAGGGACAGCAATGACATTGTTAGGTCAGCATTAACCGACGAAGGAATTACGGGATTGAGCAAAGAGGATCTACAACAAAGTGGAGAGAATCAGCAAGACGGAGGAACTGTGAACAATGCGATCTCAATTACTGGACGAAGAACAATGGCCTACATTGGAAACCTAAAACGTGAATTTGCTTATGTTGCGAAAATTAAAAATGTTGCGTTTATTTTAAAGTCTGTATTGTTATGATCTTTTTATTTCAGAATTGGAAACTTGCAAGCTGCAAGTTGTTCCCGACTACCAAACGGGATTAACGGACTATTCAATTTATTACGGATTAGCGGATGTGACTACACTGCAATCGGTGAGCTTTGTCAAGACGCTCGTCACTCCTTCGGGAGCGGATAAGTTGAGAAAGAATGGAGTGCACGTTATCATTTCAAGGGTGTGATGGAATATGCGTAGGTAATATGAAACGATTTATTTACAGATAAAGCACAAAATATTGAATTATGTAATTAAGTAGCAGTTGTTATGTTAGAGCTACCGTTGAAAATCTGTTGTTATTGCTCTCGCCTTGATGGCTAGCGAGTTGTCTTAATTCTCCGTCATAGATGCGCAACTCATTTACGTCTCGATTCTTCCATAAGAATGCGTCTAATGCAAACGCAACCACCATAAAAGCTGTAAAAGAATGAAGTAAAAATAAAGCCTTATCTAGATTTTAAGAAATAATAATCTGACAATTTAGTTTCCAATACCTGCAGCGCTTAAATTGTAAATAAACCGGAGATTAGAGTCATTGTACAGCCAACAGTTTCCCATTTGACCTTTCTCACCCCCGGGAATATCTTCGGAACAGAAGCTGTCTTCTTGAACCAAGCATGAAGTTTCTAAAACAGTTTACATTGCGCGTATAAATTTGTTTTCAATTTCATTGTCTTCAAAAATAAATCTTTTAGCATTGATAAATAGCTTTTTTACCAAATAAACTGCCAAAAACGACCGGACTTGGGATGACTGAAAACAGACTCAAGAGCATTAGCGTAAGTCCAATGATTGAAGTTCTCTGGTCAGCCTGTAGTGACCTTTAAAAGAAAAACAATCTAGTAATATTTTGTTCCGTTGAAAGTAATTAAAGGACACAGTTGTTGTTATTTTGTATGAACGTACTTGTACGACAAAAGCATTCTTCCGACAACGCCAGATCCTCTTAAAAACTGGGTCAGACAGAGAAAAACGAGAAAAGCAATGAGTCCATTACCGCATCCATCCCCGGGGCAGAATCCTTCGACAATGGTCACATTTTGCGACGGCAGGCAACTGCATTGGCTGAATATTCCCGTTTGATTGATGACATCGGAACAACCAGCGTGACAAGGAGAGTAGTAAGTTGTTCCCTTGTACAAATCACACGCAGGTATTGGCGGACCCCCACCACAATCACAGTCAGCACTGCAGTGAGAGTCTCCTTGTCCCCCCTTGGATAGGAAAGAAATATCGATATTGTTTGTGTCGCATCCCAGAAACGACATGATCATTAGACCAACAATTTGAAGTGCTGTAACCACACAGTTCCAATGACTTATCTCTTTTGAACTGGGTAAATATCTAGCGATAAAGGCTCCGCCCAACATTATACCGGCAATTTGGAAAGGCACTGACGAGACACCTGTTAGCATGGCGGCGTCATTTGCTCGAAGACGAAACATGAACTCCAAGTATTTGGGAAGAAAAGTGAGGTAGCCTACAGACACAAAAATGTGGAGCATTGTGGATAAGGTGAGAAGAAGGTAAACCCAGTTACGGTAAAATGCTTGGAACACCCCCGGAATGTTGAGGATGGAAGGAAAAGCATTGGCCGTCTTCATTTCAGCGCCTCCGAAAAAAGGGGCTACGGAGGGAATAAACAGCATGGCGAGACCAGTGTCGTGTGTGAGACTTCGCTTTTTCAGATATTCTCGGGGACTTTGTCGCGGAAATAAGGAGAAAATGAGGGCAAACAAGGCTGTGAAAATGCAGAGACAAAACCATCCGATCCAGTATCCTCCGAGCCAACGAGAGTCAACCTGAACAGGTGTCTCCAGTGGATTAATAAATACTCCTAGGCAGCTCCACGCAAAGAGGTAACCAAAGAAGGAGCCAATTAGACGAATGGACATTGTGATTCCAAATATTCGGGGGATTTCATTTGGAAAGATGGTGGAATCTTCTGAAAATGGGCCGCCAGACAAAAGATACAGCATGGAGGCAATACCAAATATAAAATTGGCAGTGAAAATGAATCCAAATGCAAGTTTTCTTTCAAAGGCAGCAGTGTCATCGCACTGTGTCCGATTGGAGGAAGAAATGTGTTCAATATCCCGGTGACAGGTAGGCCACACAGATTGCATCTCGTCGTTCATTAGCGAGCGATTCAACGTGGGATCTTCCTCCTCCTCCTCCGAAGAAACATCAATTTCAGGAGATGTACTCGAAGTGGCAGTAGTTGACTGGGCGCTTGTAACAGATGTCTTAACGGAAACAATTTTGGCAATATCTGTCGTAATACTATCCTCTTCTGTTGTTGCTTTGGCGGAGATAGTTGTTTCAGTAAAGTTAGCGACAGAGTCGGAAGTACTGCTAGTGTTGCTACCAAAAACTGGCTCCAGCTGAGCTGCTGGGTTCTGAGCTAGAGGTAGCACCAGTTGTTCTGGCTCAATTTCAAAACCTTCTCCATCCGGTACGGTTACAAAAGTCTTCAATTCAGTAGTTGTGGATTTAACGAGGCTTAAGGACATATCACCAGACCCCATGAAAAAATGTGGAGAAGCCATAAGAAAACATGAGAGCGAAGCCAAGATAACTCCCAATGTCATCATTTTGGCACGGTGCTTCCGGAAATTGAAGTAAGTCAAAAGAACACAGACAAGCACTTGGGCAAGTTCGTTAGGAAAGAGGAGAATACCTTTTCTCAGTAGCAAAAATATTAGGGTAAATTAAACATTAAGATGCTCAGAAGTAAGCATGTATGTATTTGAAATTATTGCTTGTGTGTACACACTAACCTGATGTGATGGAGTTCATGCGAAATCTCTTTTCCATAGTAGAAATACTGGCTGTGTAGTAGGTCCAAACGGAGCTTTGGAGCACTCCCACTATCGTGAAGATCACAGAAAACATGGTTTTGTTGGCACACCGTTGAAGACAAATAGGTCTCCAGGAGAAGATACCACAGCGCGTGTCTCGCTCATCCAGCATTGGAAGGCGTGCTTCCTCCCCGCCAGCACCCGGTTCGAATGGATTTTTGGGGGAGCCATTATCCTCTCCTCCATCCGCTGCTGGTGGATAAAATGGGTTGGTTCTGTCGTAAACTGTGTCCTCATCCTCACTATTGCGGGGATCCTGATCCCCATCTTGATGAGCAATATCCATCCACATTATATTTTGCTATTTTTGACTTTTACCCAAAAATTATTTCCATTTTATTAAAAATTTGTGGAGAGAGTAACAAAATTGCAGTTTTTTAGTTGCAACTATACATTGTTAAACACAGAACCATATACAGTATGCATATTCGTCATCACATAAATTTGTTGGAATATTTACATGGCTTATCATTACTATTTAGTAGATTATGATCAGAAAAATACGTTTAGTCAGACAGTACAAGTAGTCAACAGACTAATCATACAATAATCATTTTTCTCCATAATAATGCGACTTGTCTCAACATACCTCATGTGAGACTTTTTGAAGAAAATGCTGTGCTGCAAATTGACAACGCGTTTGGTGGCCTCACTCGTCTATGTTGTTGAACCGCGTATTTGTTCATGTCAGGATTATAAAAGTCAATCGACAGCATCCGTACATTGCTATCATCATCAGCAGCATTATTTTTATCACCATCACACAAGTTAACTGATAAGCTTTAAAAAAAGATCAGTGCGGGTTACATCATCATAATGTAAATTGTAAACTGCTGATATAATTTGCTCCAGTAAATTTTTATGACGTGACTGTGCATAAATAGAAACGTAATTCACTCACTCACGCAGTAGTTTTGTAGTTCATAATCAATTTTTAAGCATTTGTGTATGCATTTTTAGTGATGATGAGACGGCTGCTGATTCATGGATACTCACTCACAAACAACAGCACATAATAATCGTACACATCCTCCGTCTCACTCCTGCTTTCAATTTCAATTCTGTTTAAAATCTTTTTTATAGTTTTTTATTGTATGTATATTATTGTTGGAGTTTTCTTTGTAACAATAACGGATTCACTTTAAATTAACTAAATGTAATGATAATAAATTAATTATTTGTCAGACTTTTCATTGTTAAAACACAAGTTAACAAAGCCTCCACCACCACCAACTTCAGCAGCAGCAGCACTCACAATGTTCGGTTGTGCCTCCTTATTTTTTGAAAATGAAGTGGTTATTGTTGCACCACTAATTTTTGAAGTGATATTTTTATTATTATGGCCACTACAGCTACTGCTGCTGTTCTGCTCCCCCAAAATATCTTCGCCTGGCTCTTTGTACAGTTCCATATCTTTCACGTAATACAGTACAAGTGAGTCTAGGAGACCTCCAATTAAGGTGAACGCTAATTGAATCGGAAGCAAAAGTTGATTTTTTTGTACTCTGAGATTTCTTCCTTGTTACATAATATGCATGTTATACATATACATATAATATAGCAGTATTTTTTACCTGCTGCTGTCAAGTTAAAAATATATCTGAGTTGCTGGCCGTCGTAAAGCATGCAGTTGCCTCGCTTTCCTCCGCACGTTGAGCTGCCACCCCAAACGAGACATACGTTATCTAGAGTCATTCAAAAATCTCATTAAAATTTAAATATATTCAGCACAAGTGAAATATTATCTTTTAAAAGCAGAAAATTACAAGAGCACCAAGCCATTTGTATGCGTAACTTAAATTCAAGGTCATGTACACACGCATTTTTCCTCTCTCTCTCAAATCTCACCTATAATTCTACCAAAGACAATGGGACTAGGCAAAAAGGCAAACAGGCTTATCATTAGGATATTTAGTCCAATACTTAGACTTCGATCTTTAAGATCCACACATCTGTAGGAGATTAATAAATTTCCTATTCTTCCGGTAGCATCAAAAAATTTGACTAGGGCACTTATTCCCAAAAACAAAAGAAATATTCCAGAGCAACCTTCTGAGCAATTGCCGAGAGTTACGGTTGGTGGTCCACTGTCGCCAATTCCGGGAGCCACACATTTGCAATTTGAAATTGTTTCGTTTTCATAGACAGTACATCCTGCGTGACACGCAGAATAGTAGACTGTGTTCGTTTCTTTAAAGCAAACGGGTTGAATTTTGCTGGTTCGGCAGTTGCAGTCAGCATTACATTCCGTAGTCAAATTCCAAGTTCCATCCGACGGATTCTGGTTGCCAAATGAAATATTTCCGACGTTGCAGCCAAGTTTTGTGAATCCGATCATAACCATAACAGAGAAACAGGCGCAAATTACATTCCACAAAGCTAGTTTCCTGGCAGAAGGCTGAAATTTGGAAATAAAGATGCCACTTAGCATCATGCCGGATGCCTGGAAGAGAATTCCAACAGCGCCTGAAATTAAACCGGCCTTGGAAGCAGTTTGCATGAAAATTGTTTCCAGGTATTTGGGCATATAGGTCCAGTAGCCGATTCCAGAAAACAAATAGAAAACACCTGCAAGATTATTGAAGAGGTTCACTTTGTTTTTGAGCAAGCTCTTTACTGCAACAGGGATTTCTGCGAGCGTGGGGATACTCTCGGGAGAGTTGATTTTGTCGGGGTCAACCGATTTTTGATGCTTCCTGCGTAGCCGTCGAGGAAATAGAGCGATGAAAATGGACATGATCATCATGGCTGCACCGAAAAATACCCAACCTCTGAAAAATATAACACGTAGTCATTGATTTACAAAGATAGTTAGACATGAGGTGGTTAAAATAAATTGATGATGATTGATAATTTATCTATCAAGTAATTACAGCCACCACGCTCCTTGCCATCGTGGATCATCGGGAGTGATAATAGGCGTTAGCAATGGATTTACAAACATTTTCAGTGTCCCAGACGCTATCAGGTAGCCTAATGTTGGGCCCACCAAACGCAATGACATGGTAGCACCTACATAAAATAAACATAAAACGTTTTTAACATGTTCATCTTTTATCTTGAACTGCTGGTGATAAGGAAGTTTAGAGGAAATGCTTAATTGTTAATACCAAGCACTCTTGGCATGTTGTTTCTAGAAGTGTTGTCATCCAAGTAGGGTCCACCCAAGCTGAAAAATAAAAGATTGCCAATGCCGGCAACAAATTGCGAGAAAAATATGATAACGAGTGGGGCAAGAAAAGAAACTGAGGAGAGTTCGCCAGCATCAACTTGACCACCACCACACACACCTCCCTGTTTACTTCCTGCTTGATAAGATCCTCCACCAAAATTATTTGGCTGGCATACACTTACTCTTCCTCTTTTTGATGATGAGACAAGCACGTTTCCGATTTTATCTTGAATTAAAAAAATTATATTACCATTTATATAGAGGTAAGTACTTTGTAGTAGAGTAGAAATAACTTAATTTTAAATTTTTTCTTTAATTTGTACTCTAATTGGCGTACTTGTTGGTGCAGGGCTGGTTGTTGTTGCTGCAGATGGTGAGAAGGTCGTTGCCACACTTAAAATATCGTTTTCTGTAGAAGAATCTGGAATCAATGGTGGTGTGGTTGTTTGGGAGAAACCTTGATGGTAGTAATAAGATGCGTCGTAAAGTTGTCCATACTCCTCGGTAAGGGCGAGCATGTCATCTCCACTCCCGTAAAACGCCTGCGGAGAGGCAAGCACAAAACAGGAAATGGCCGAAAAGAGCACTCCGACAGCAATCCAGCGCGGACGGTGACCCTTGCCACCAAAGTAGGCGATAAACACGGAGAATAAAATTTGAGAAATTTCATTACCAGTCATAACAATTCCTAAAAAAAACAGTGGTAATTTCCATTATTGTGTATTTTTGAAAACGTTGTTTATTCTAATCTTTTGAGATTCTTATAGTGCTAACCTGCGGTTTGCGTGCTAATTTTAAAGCGTTTCTCTAGCGTGGTAATCGTCGCGGTAAAGTAGCTCCATGTCATGCCTTGGATTACTCCGAGCAGCGAGAAGATTATTAGAAACACTTTTTTTGTAGCGTAGCGCTGAATCCATTCAGGACTAAAGCAACCCAAACCACATCTCATGTCAAGATCATCGTCTACTTCCTGTGACTCGCTACTGTCACCTTCGAAGGTACTGTAGTAGTCCTCCGATTTTTCAAGAGACTGCTGACCATTATTCACAAGAGTATTTGTCTGGCGTTTGGTACTGTTTCCATTCAATGAGATTTCGTACAGGGGAAGATTTACTGAGGAAGACAGGAGCGTGGAAGTTTTGCTACTGTCAGGTGTCATGGGTGGTGGTGGTACTGGAGCATTGACTAGACCCAACTGATTATTTGACTTTTTGCTTTGAGACAGGTCGTCTTCATCTGAATCATAGGCTGGATTATCTTTGCCATAATCAGAGGGATCTAGGCTTGGAGTTTGTGGATCCTCCTTGTTCTGTGAACTAGGTTGGGGTAACGTGAGAATTTCAGATTTATTTGTGTTAAAATTATGAATTCATCTGCAGTCAAGGTTTACTTTATTCCTTGCTCAACAACTTACCTTACCATTTTGCTCAATAAGAAAAATGAGAAAGAACACCAGTTACCTCCATGGACTAATTAATTAATTGTTTTTTCCGCTGCACACTGCGTATGTATATTAAATATTAACACAAACTACAACTCACTTTTTGTTTGCCAAAAGCAAATTAACGCAGTCGCAGTTGCAAGGTAAACTAAATACGAACGCGCTCTTAAATGAGCTTGACAATTACAAAAGTCTGATATATTATTGATGATGTCTGCAGTATTTCCTTTCACTTATTACTAGTGTGGTGTATATTCACTCTGTCCTTCGACCTATATAAATTTGACTTTGTTTTGTTGCTGATCTTATTTGCAAAAGCATGAGTCAACTTATTATATAATTTAACAGTGTTCTAGTCCATGTATAGTAATATAGTCTAGTTAAATCATTATTATTACGTTGTTGACAATTGACAGTGGTGGTGCCACTCACTCATTGTAATAATAACAATAATCTGAGCATAGATCACGTTAAATGACTGTCTCTAAAAATGGATTCAGTGTAGGTAAATAAATCGAACAGGAAAAACGGAAATGGTGGTCGAAAATAATGGTAGGCAATTTTATTACAGCGTATTTATGCTTTCCAGCAGAGATTTTAATGCTTTTTTAACTTTGCAAAGAAAGATAAAAAGAACAAAATATACAATTAACCAGGGTAAAGAGACGCCACCTTACGACTGCTATCATTTACCGTTATTTTACTGTCTCTATCTTTGAATTCGTCAACAGAGCAAAAAGTGCTTTGTAAATGCACGCGACAGCCTAAAATAGCAAGTAACACGCTACAGGACCACTTAAAACCTTTTCTTTTCTCAATTCAATTTCTGCTTGCTGTACTTCCATTTATTTGCACGTTGTGAGATGAGATGATGCACGAGAGACGATTGTTAGAGGCTGAATGAGAGTTTGAAAGCGTCTGCCACGCATGTAATTATTGGAATTCTAATACCTAGTTTTGCATGTGATGAGATGATATATAATTTTGACGATGCTGATGGTTGGTTTGGTGGCTGTGGAGGTAAAAAAGATCTGAAAATTGTATTGTACTGCTCTACACTATAAAATTTATATTTGCTCTTGGCAATTTAAAAAGTAACCAGTCATCATCATCATCATGAGCATTTGAGTACTGACAATTGTGAGTAGAATGATGGGAGTGTATGTTCAGTGCATTATCATCATGTGATGAAGCTGAATTTAATCGAATCTCAAGTTTTCAACGTCAGCAGCAGCATAAGCTCCTGCGTTTAGAAACATGCACGTGCTGGCAAGCTACAGTAAGCTTTAACCTGCTTGTGAGTCATGCAAGTTTTGAAAACAAAAAAATATCTACGTAGTTAGTACCTGCCTCAATCAGGTACTCAAGTGATTCTATCACAAAGAAGACTTGAATTTCAGAAAGTACATTTTCAGCCCTTTTCGTTAACTGCAGTAAATACGTACCTTACTTGCACTCTGTTGCATCAATTTAAATAAATTATAGTTGTTTGAAGATTTACTATTAAAGCAATAGGTGATTGTAGTTATAAAATTAACAAAAAAATTATAGTACACACGGGCGTTAAATTTGTAAGGCAAAAATGTACGTTGTTAGATTAGATCTGACTCTGACTGAAAGAATAAATAAAATCCAAATTATCTTTAGTTTATATCCCGAGTGTGTATTTGGGTCTCTCACTCAATCTCAATACTATCTACAACAACAACCAGCAGCGAGCACCAAAAAGAACGTACACTTTGTTGGTGCCACCACCACCCCTACAAGAATCTAGTCTTGTTGCTTTCCATACTTATGCTATTTTAATATTTTAATTTGTAGTAATGAAAATGACACTTATCAATCATTATTTTATAGTAATTAACTGTCTATGCGCAGTATAACCATTTTTATTAATAGTTTTTAGAATTGGAGAATTAATTTTAGTTTTAAGATATTTTAAATGTGTATGTTATTCTGATTGATTAATTGAAGGGACTGGCTGAACCTACTTTGAAAAATATTTAGCATGGTTGCCGGTTGCTTTACCAAGACATAGTACTTAGGTATAGAAGTTCTGGAATGGGCGTTTGCCAAAAAAACACGAGAGCGCAAATACGGTGCTAAATTGAAAAGTAAAATATATGTTTATTTCAAGGAAGGTTTATAAATGTTCATTAACCTGTATTCATTTTATTTTTAAGGTAAATTATCAATTAATCAAATAACAAAATTGCCGCGAATTCGTTCATCACTTGTTTGAGTTAATTCAGTTTTAATATTTTCTTCTACGTCATTTTCAGAATATTGGTCATTCCTAGCAGTCGTAGACAGTGGCAAACATAGATCTACATTGTTTGCTAGATCCTCACTTAAAACGGACACGTCAAGTGGAAGCTGCGTTCCAAGAAACATGGCGCGATGCGTGTGATCCAAAACTTCAAATCGCGTCAGAGGGTGAAGCAAAACAGAAAGATTTCCATGGTTCTCCATAAACCACGTGAGAGCCTGTGAGATGGAGGTTTTGTTGCAGCACGTTTCATAACTGCCAACCGGGTGAGGTCCCACAGGTTCCATATTCACACGGTTCAACCGACAATTTCCCAAAAATCCCAAGTCTATTTGTTGTTGTATGGCTTGTCTGTACACAAAAAATAATATGATAGAGGTCATAGGAACAATAGAACTAATAGAAATAGCTTAGCTAGTTTGAATATCTCCAATATATTGGCCTTGAATATCTCTTGTTTGAACCTGAATGCCAGTGCTTCCTCTGTGTTTTCCTCATTGTTTTGGAAAAAGTATGTATGGAAATGATAGCCGTGAATTTCATCTTGATGTAGATGTAGAGCTGGAGAAGTGTTATAATAACTTTGTTGACTATGCGCAAATTGGATTAAAAAGGTCATACAGATTGCTAGCAGCAACAAACAGTAGTTGAAAAACTGTAGGTTTTCCATTTTACAAAAAAAATTTCGAATGTCAAACGTAAAAAAAAAGAAAATGGAAAGAAAAATATGAGGTAAGTACTTACAACGAGCAACAAATCCTTTTACAGGGATTTTATGTACATCATAATAAATAATATTCCCTGTTGGTATTTTGGTATATAAGTATTGGTACTAAAGCAATGTAATGTTGATTTTTATGCTAATATTGACTATACATAGATGTATATAGACGATGATTATATGATTATGATAAATAATGATTGAAGATCAGCAGGTTAAAGATGTCCCAAAAAGTATTTAAAAAAAACTTGTGGAGTGAGGACACACTCCGGACGCAGTATATATAATGGGTGGCAAAAAAATATACAGCGTATTTCTCTTTAAAAATACAGAGAAATTAGGCAACATATAATTTTGAAATTGGTCTTATCTGAAAGCTGAAATTTCAAAGATTTTGTTAGATGGTATTTGATTTTTAAAAAAATATTGAAACTTGAGTTGGAAGCTCGTGTTTGAAAAGACTAGCAGCTTTTCAGAAG
>JAHZMT010005120.1:0-10137 GCA_027743785.1 Sinhomidia bicolor
TTTAAAAAGATTTAACCCTTAAATCTTTTTAAATAAAAGTTTTTAATTTTTACACTCGTTGTAATATTCTATTTTCTGCATAGTGTTTATGTTGGAAATATATTGAAAAAATAAGTCCATAATTGCAAACAAAAAGTGATTTTATTGTTGGTGTTCTCAAGTATGAAGTAGGTAGTTTGGTATACCAAGTAATAATTTTTTTCTGAAAAAAATGCGAGTGTTGGTGTCTGCTCTAAAAATTTAAGAGACTTTTTTTCTATTCTAAGATAACTACTAATTATGGATCGAATAATATTTTAGTAAGCCTAAAAGTCAGCAAAACTGAAAACATTTTCTTGGTTTTTTAACTACAGACTCAAGTGTAGTTTATATTTTTGTATTATTATTAAAATTATTAAGTATTACTATTTTCTACTTTTTGAAGAAAGCATATAATAATAATAAGAATGATAATAATATTAACAGAAATGCTATGATATTAATAGTCCTATGTATTTCCTACGTTTTTGGATCTTCAAATTAAAAGTGGTTTAATACTACGTTACTAAATATTGTTATTATTATTGTATTTAAAACGAAAATCTCCTTGAAAACTTTTACTTTACAAAATCATACCACTAAAAATAAACGAATCTACTATTATTATCGGTATTGCTTCTTAATAATGAGTGAAGAAGAAGGCAAGTCATTCATTCATAGTCACTTATAGAGTATATATTTAATATATATTTATAATAATAATAATAATCATACAACTATGCAAGTTAAATAATACTTTCATTATTATATATGGTGTGTTAAGAGAGGCTTAAAATACCTCGAAATCCTGTTTTGTGATAGAGAGAGAGAAAGAGAGAGAGAAAGAGTCAAAGAGAGTAGTAGTAGTGGTAGTAGTAGTGACATCAATCAGGATCCACCAACATTGGAAATGGAACACACACATGACGATCGAGATCAAGATTAGAGCCGCATGAACGTGAAAGAGAACCAAAAGAAAAAAGAGAAAAAATCCCTTATGTTAACTTTCAGACTAAAAATCGGACTAGGAAAGTCAATATTATAAATTGCGTTTTGTTTGTTCTTTTCCACGACGATAGCAGTAGTAGTAGTAGTAGTAGTAGTAGTACACACTAATTGTAAATATTAGATGATGATTCCAGATGGCAAAACTAAACGGTAGAACATTTTTGGTATATTTTTTCTACAAGTGTCATTATAGTTATCAATGAGCTTAAATTTTGGGGGAAAAGTAAGGGAAAAGGAGAACAAACATAAAATAAAATAAAACATCAACTCCAAACTTCTACCCATAACAACTTTTTTTTGCGAGGAAAGAGGAGCTTGAAATTTAATTTTTATAGCGTAAAAAACTTGACTTTCCTTCTAAAATACATGATGAAGCCAAGAAAAAATTTAAAGATTTTTATTAGACTTTTTTTCTGGAAAAAACTTGTATTTTTTTGTCGCTGAACCGTCAACAGATTTCATGCAGAAGGACCATCTCAAAAGTTCCTAGCAACAAAGAAGAGTCACACAATATACTTCTTTTCTTTGTATATGAGCGCTACTACAAATAATTGTATATAATACGTCCTTATACATGAACAAAAATAAAGAAAATACTTTGGAAAAATAGCAAAATCATATAAAGTTTACGAAGAACCTAGTAGAGTATACATCAAACTCCTCGTTTCCACATTAAGCTACCTTAACTGTAATAATAAATATTATTATTATTTTATTATTGTAACTATATGGCATACGTTGGTGTTTGCGAAATTGCAATTAAAATTAAATATCTAAAAGTATGCAATATTTATATATAGGTATATATATATATATATATATATATATCTATGTATATGTTAGAAAGTTGTGATATTTTAGATAATCTATTATATATAATATACGCCATACGCACATATCGAACCACTAAAATCATAAAGTCACGGGGATAACCACTAGCGAAAATATAACACACTATTTTACGACATTCAGTTTAGTAGAAATATATTTTATAAAACACTTCATCAATCCTCCTGTTCTCGTCACTACGGTAGAAAATGTTTGTAAGTAAAAAAGGGGGACAACATGATTGGAGATTTGAAACCATTATTGTGGAAAATAAAGAAACAAGAAGTAAAAAAATAAACGTACATAAAAAGGGAAAATGAAGGAAATACGCACCTATACGTAATAATGTTTTACAGTATAATCTAATAATTGATAATAGTAATAATATTGCCAGCCTTTTTATAAAGAAAATAGATAAATATAGTAATACAGACTATGATAATCTGAGAAAGAGACAGAAAGAGAACGAGACAATACTGAAAAGATACTTTTAAAATATTTATGACTACCTTTAAATGCATAATAACAACTGATTATAGAGGTACGCTGGACCAAAAAACACAAAAAACATGATAACGAAAATGAAGAAGAATAAACAGAATATTGAAAAAATGCAACCAGAAAGAGAGAGAGAGAGAGAAAGAGAGAATTCACACATTAATAAAAGATACCAAACACTATAATAAAAATAATGATCATATATAATATTAATAAACCGTTTCACACGATGTACGGAAGTAGCAAAAGTACTCAGATTGTCAAAATCAACTGGAAGGTTCGCAGATGTCAGTGGTTTGCACCTGTGGCAAGGTATTAATAGACTCAAGACATGCGTTCCGAAAATTAGTGATTTAACTTATAAGGTGCGGAATTATTGTAAAAATAGGTATAAGGTGTCCACCCATTCATAACCCACCAAATTAATATTAATGAACACTGAAAAAAAAATCAAAATGTAGTTTTACAGTCTCCACTGTGTTTAAAAAATTCAGTTTCTTAGCAAGTTGGAACGGTAAATGATTTAATACCTAGAAAACTTTGAAATATTTTTAAATTGCAGGTCCCTTCTCTGACTTTACTGATATTTTTTGTTAATGCATTTTTCCACTAGCTCCAAGTTTAATTGCGTCAAAACAGGAACGTTGCGGAGTGTCATAAAACCATGAAGTCGTGGTGAAGTCCAACTTTGAGTTTTTAAGATTAAAGGTGCAGTGGTTTTAAAGATATCATGCAGATACTCGATGCGGGCAGATAGATGATACATATATATATATATATATTTATATTTATATACTTGGATAAAAGTAGCTGCGCTACATAACAGTGATGTCAAAAGAACGAATTTTACATTAAAAATGTACCAGATACTGACACAAATGAGACAGGGAAGAGTTGGTTGAGATTACGTACAGAGTATATAGCAGAGTGAGAGCATAATAAAAAGTAGATGATCATTCATGCTATTTAACTTGTAAACAACAACATTATTTAAAAAATATAATTTCAACCAGGTTTTAAGTTGACACAGATACATATCTTTTAGACCAAATAGTTTAATAAAAACGACAAAATTCACCACATACACATCGACAACAAATAAAGTTTTAATACAATATAATAGTCATCATAGACAAATGAAGTGTATTAAAATAGAGAAAGAATACTAGAAACGGTACTACACACAAAGTACATCTGTGGCTCGGTGTAGATTTTTTGATAGTTTTTTAAAAAAAAAGTATGATTGTGTTTTAGTTAGGTAGGATGTATTTATGAATGTATATTGCTGAATATTCATACTTTGTAAAAATACAACAAATCAGTTAAGTAAGTTGCAAAAGTATAATAGTCATTTATTACATGGTTGATTCTGAGTTTAGAAAAATATCTAATTGTTGGCAGCTAAGGATGCAAGTAGGTACTAATGATATCCTATAAACTCATGTACCTGCAGTTATGATATGAATTCTAAACGAAAGCAATGACAAAACGGCTATAAAAAATTATTTCCGGTAACGTGAATATATTGTAAGTAAGATTTTAATTTCAAGTTTTTTTCTGGAAACTATTGTAAAATGTTGTATATGAGCTTTACAAAATACTAAACATGTCATTTCAAAGTAATAGTGTGTTTTCCAGATGAGAGACATGAAAGGTAGTGCAGACTGTTACAAGCAATTGTGTTAAAAGGTAATTTTGAGTATAAAATCGTCAACAACAATTCTGCCAATCGAATTATCTGAAAAGATGAACTGGCAGCATTATTATTTCCATATCTTCAACTTTGCTACCAACAACATTGTCGTGCACACTTCGAAGTACACCAAACCAAAGGTTTAAAAAGTTAACTTGGGTTAATATTATATGCTTTTACGAGCTTGTAGTAACCCTTGTCGTCCCCCTTTCACACTTGGATTATAGTTCTGCCTTTAGCGTTTTAATCTGCAAAACACTGCACTAGAAAATGCGTCACAAATGAATTGTCAGCAAAAATATACATTATTTCTTAACGGTTAACCTGATGCAAAAGTCTATAATAAGGCACACGGGATAATAAACAAGGAGAAAAAAATGATATGCATTAAATATTATTATTGTGTTTTGCTGAATGTGTATGCACGTCAATAGTTGCAATTTCAAGAATGATGGTAGTAGTGGTAATGGAAACATTGAGAGAAGATAATATCTAAATTTATACAGAAAGAGAAAGAAGGAGAGGACAGATAAACTATTTTAAATAGACACACACACGAAACCAATTAATATTCCTATAAAGTAATTATAGAGATTTAAAGAGAAAGGCTAGTAAGTAGGAAAAAGAGATAGATAGATAGATAGATAGATAGATAAAGAGACATAAACAGAGCGACGGAAGAGAAATGGGCAAATATAGAAGAGAGTAGATAGTATTATTATTATACTAACAAATATATTGACGGATGATGTTGTAAAAGTGCAGTTTTATATGTGCCATCTAGCAATCATATATAAACATGGACAGTTAATCAGAGTAGAGAAAGAAAGGAGTAATAATAATAATTATATATATATATATATATATATAAAGAGAAAGAGAGAGAAGAGAGAGATAAAAGTCAATAGTAGTGTACATAAAGTATACAATAATACGAAAGAAGAGAATTAATGCTACCACGTTGTAGTAAAAGGAAGATTTATATATATATATATATATATACTTTTCAGTGTCAAAACGTTTAAAAAGTTTTTCCCATTCATCATTCCTTTGAAGGTATAATAATTTACATAACAATAATAACTAATACACGAGCATTACAACAAATCAATTACTTTACTTTATATATATATATTTATGAGTTCCTGTGTTCATGTGCTAACAAGAAAGAGAAATAACAACGCGGTAACCAGGAAGAGTTTTAGACGCCCACTTATATATATATATATATTACTGGCATGGGAAAACGTTTTAGAGAATGTTTCTGGGAAAAAATGGCTAAAAGGTGAGGTCGTCATTGTTGCTTCATATGACTATGACAATTGTCTGTCCGTCGTAGTGCTAACATGATGGCGCCTAAAACACTTCCGTTTTTGTCAAAATTTACATTGTTGGCAATGTTATAACTTTACTCATTTCAAGTTGTAAATTCTTCATTTATTGCTACATTTATTTAGGATATATTAAGTTGCATTGTTTCTAACAACTTGAGTAGTAATTGTAGTAACTTTTTGTCAAGTACTAATTGTACGAGAATACAGACTTGATAATGAGTGAAGTCAGTATATTTTTAAATTGTATATTTTCTTTGATGGGATAAGAATGAATAAAATTATTAATAATAATAATAATATATAAACTATATATAAACTGGAAGCGTATATATATATATGAATATAATCTTTGGAGCATCTGCGATGAGAATATTTATATAGTTATTTATTATATTATATTTAGTAAGTATTTGCGAAGATAGAGAGTGAGGCAATAAACATAGCAATAGGAAAGTTTGAGAGGTCCTTCATGTTTTGAAAACTCAAAAGTATAAAATAAAAATAACGTAACCAATCACACAGTTATCACCGGTATATATAATATATATATAGTATAATAATAATTATATAAGGCAATAAAAAACGAGCAAGTTATATATAACTATTGTATATAATATGAATATATGTATTATTTGTATGCATCAAAAAGGAAAAGAAAACAATGTTATCAAATTTACTGCAGTAAAATACAGTCGTACAGAAATAGCGGTGACTAATATTTATTGATGAGCGATAACTTTTGGTCGTTTCAACTGACATTTCTGAGTTTTGATAAATATGTTCTTTTTAAGAATACTTTGTTCATACGACTTTTCTTGGGGTCAAGTGATACCAAAATTAGATGGACTGTTTTTTTTCTTCACCAACAAAACAAAAGTCGAACGTTTGTAAGAAAAATTGAGCCGTTTAATTTGTGTAGCATGTTTATCCCTTCCAATAAACTTTTTTGTGATTAAACTTGAAAACTGTCATAACTATTCAATGAAGTCCATATGAGTGCTGAAAGGAATGGTATTTATATGAGAGTAATTTTGATGGTTTCTAAATCGCTGACATAATATTACCACATAGTGTGTATAATATACGTAAATTAATTATGTCAAGAAATGGTGTTAACCGGGCGCAAAAATGGTGAAATACATAATATTTGTAGGGACAAAACGACGATAAGAAAACGATTAGTCTTAATAATTGTTTTCAATAGTTAGATAAAATGGAAGAGCAATAACCACGAGAAACGATGCAATCATCATTATCACAGTTGTAAGTATATTACATTGCTATAAGAAGGAAAATTAAGGAAAACTGAAAAAGTTGGACAAACCTTGCTGTTGGCAAAGAGGAGTCCCACCCCTTCCAGACAAACTTGTAAAAGGCCGCATTGACCAGTGGCCATGTCCTCGACGGGAAACTCACCGCCGAGGTCCGTACCCGGTAGTGGAGCGGATCGTCTCGAGGCAGCCCTTTCCATGGCCTCCTTAATTGCTTGATACAACTGTCTGCATTTTCTAGAGTGATATTTGTGAAGTTGGGTTTGACCTCCATTTCTACGCCATAGACAAAGTACTTTTGTTTTCGGACTGTACGTCATGTTCACAAGTCGTTCCCACCACCATCTAAAAATAACATGCAACATTCGCATAAAATGTGATGCGAGTGCTCTCCAAAATGTAAGTAGGGCTCTTTAGAATATTTAATTTATTTTGGGGTTTCTACCTCTCTACAATTGCACCAGCGACATTTCTAAGCACCAGCCCGTCATCACGAACTTCCATAAATAGCAGATCCCCAATAGGCTCTGATCCAGCATGAACAGCAAAAGTTTGTCTGTGAGCCAAACGTGAACCGACAGGCTTCAAGTCCACAGCATTTCCTCTCTATTAGTCAGCAAAAAAGAGGAAACTCATTAAAAACTGAGTGAAAAAGACTGTGAATATAACATGTACATAATATACAACCAGGTATTTCATCATTGACATGAATAACGATGATAATAGGCAAGTTCACTAGTGTGTAAAACGATTTAAAATTCTAGTGCATGCACAATAATGCTATTCACCGACAGAAAAATAATGAATATGATGATGATTGAAACTAAATTGTTTTTTGTTTACCAAATGAGTGACTTGCTCCAATAGCTCCATTCTCAGGACTTGTGGGTGAGCTTCCGGTGGGAATCAACGAGCCAGCATGATACCGCAAACCGGCAGCCAACGCAGATTTGCTCGACCATACGCTGGGACTCCTTTTCCCTCGACCGGAACCCTGAAAGTTTATTAATTTATGTATGATCATAATAACTGCGTATTTGAACAGGTGAAGATTAAAAATCGCATTCAATGAACATTTTTAATAACCAGCGGTTTCCTTAATTTACTCACCTGTTCTAACTCAGTATCAGAGACCGTTGATCGTAGGGACATTTGTGACAGTCTACTTGTCAATCTCGGCTTGTTACCAGAACCACCCGGCAATGGAACACCTTGTGGTGGCCAAGCTGGATTCATAACTACATTTGTCGTGGAGGTTGGTGGGCCTGCAGCTGGAGGCACTTCACCTTCAATCTAGAAAACATTTGTTTAAAAACATCCGCAAAATTAATTCAATAGTTTAGTAGTTTTTGTTTCACAAGAAATATACAAAAGTACGGCATACTACTACTTACGTGGCTTTCTGAGGAGCTGAGACGGGAAACTAAAGTTGGCTTCTTTGTTTGTAAAATATCTCGAAAAATTTCAGCAGTGCTGCCACCTCCTCCGACATACATTTCCGACCCTACATCTTCTGCTATTCAGTTCATCAAAGAATTTTAATAAAAAATGCTAAATAATATAATGTACGAAACAAAGTAAATTTCTTACGAGGATGTTCACCAGATTGGGCAGAAGGTCTTCTTGATGGTTCAGGCGATACCTGAGCAGAAGATACCGGAGATGCCCCCATTGACATTGCTCCAGGACTAATCCCAGTTGGATCCAAATACTGCGAATATTGCGATCCGGAGTCACCGCTCAGCTCTGCCACCTCTTTGGTCCAATAATGAGTATGTGCAATTTCCAAAATCTGTTTTAAAATAAGAAAGTACTTGTTTACTCTTTCGATGTAACGAATTAATCTAATTGTGGACTCTGAAAAGAGCGCTCACAACTATAATTTTAAATTCACCTGAAATGCAGATGCCATCCCACCCAGTCCCCGATTTGCTGAACTGTGTTCCAAGCCCCCAATCAAAAGTTGCAACATTTTCAGCATCCCTTTCCAAATGGATTTTGTAATGCACTGTGTGATCAAAAATGATAAAATGCTTAAAGTAGTGTACCTAATTTATTGTACCTTACAATATGAGTTTAACAAACAAGAGTCGACAAAAACTCGTGGAAGTACACGCCCACTTACAACATCGTCAATATGATCATCGGGACCAATCTTTCTGTCCAACGTTTTATTCAACTTGGCCACAGCCATAACTCGATAGCTTTCATCCTCAAACAACTTTTTCAAGCGTCCTACGCGAAGCCATCCTACGCCTTCTCCAGCCAAAACTTGATTAGTTACCTTTTGCAGTAAATTCAAAAATGGCACGTTGACAAGTGATATACCACGCTCAAATTGAAATAATTCAATTAATTTGACTCCCACTCTACCTCAGAAATGAAAGCCTGATTTTCAGCACTAGTGCTACTAGTAGCCTGAGTTCCAGCCAACTTTTGCATCATTTTGAAATCAGTCTTTTGCTTCTGAGGGTGTAAATGTGCGGTAGTATGCTTGATCAGTGTAGATCTCTCAACCAAGCCCTTTCGTCCTGTCGGGAAAGGACCGTGAGCGCTACTGGTGGGAACACCACTCCCACCACCACCAGATGAAGATGATGGTGATTCCTTTTGAACGGAACGTAAAACAGCAGCTGGAAGACTACCTGTGCTACTAGCCACGGAAGGTGCAGGACTCCCTGCACGAATTGGACTAGCGCAAGCGGAAATGCTGCTTCGATTGCCACTGCCTACAGATTTACAAAAAGGAGATGCAACAAAAAGTTGTATCAATTATCATCAGTTGTTGCTTACATCAAACAAGAAAAAATCGAAAGGAAACAAAATTTATTAAAAGAACTTTTAATTGCCAATTAGCTGAGATAAACTTTTCAACATCAAAGCACAATATATATATGTATGTATGTGTATGTTCAATTGGTGGAATCAAAAGTAAAGGAAATGTTTTCATTTTGATTTCTATTGAAAATATTTTGTAAGCTAGATGACATCAATGAAAACCTTTGCTTATTTAACCAAATAAAAAAAGTTTAGACTGTCAGACTTCTTTCTGAAAAACAAGTCTCAACTTACCCCCGAATAAGTCTGAGAACATTGAAGACGTTTGTGACGCCAATCCGTTCAACTCGGAACTCATATTGGTAAAAAAGTCCCTTCCGACAGCTCGTCCGACATCACCTTTGATTTGAGGCACGACGGCTTTGGACAGTGACAATGAAGATGTAGAATCTCTCCGTTCTAAAGAGTCATTTCTTATTTCCACTGAATCTTTGGAATCGGCCGAGTCACCACGTGACTATTATGAAAAGAAAATTATAGTAGCAGTTTATGAAATGCAGTTTTCAAGCTTGCCCTATCACTCTACAAAAATTGCTTACCTTCATCAGCCCCTTTTTCGCAGTCTTGGTTAAATCTTCCCAAGTACTTTTACTTGCTATTGTGATATCATCTAGGGCTGTTTTACTTATCCCAACATGTACAGATTTTC